>WNWU01000043.1:7598513-7626383 GCA_012654045.1 Ptyas mucosa | reverse complement strand
ATAGATAGATAGATAGATAGATAGATAGATAGATAGATAGATAGATAAAGACAGATAGGCAGACGTTAATATAATGATATGGTATGATATGATATGATATGATATGATATGATATGATATGATATATGATACAATACGATACGATACGATACGATACGATATAACGGAATGGAACGGAACTGAACAGAACAGAACTAAACAGAATAGACTAGACTAGAATTCTTTATTGTGATTGGACACACAAGTAATTTGTTTTTGGTGTGTATGCTCTCAGTGTACACAAAAAGACAAGATACACTCATCAAGAATCACAGGGCACAACACCCAGTGACAGTCATATGGTACAATAAGCAATCAAATCATACTAGGAAACAATCAATATCAATATAAATTGTGAGGATACAAGCAACAAAGTTACAGTCATGCAGTCACAAGTGGGAGGACATGGGCAACAGGAACGATGAGAAGACCAATAGCAATAATAATGCAGCCTAATGTGAATAGTTTGACAGTGTTAAGGAAATTATTTGTTTAGCAGAATGATGGCATTCAGGAAAAAAAACTGTTCTTGTATCTAGTTGTCTTGATGTGCAGTGCTCTATAGCATCATTTTGAGGGTAGGAGTTGAAACAATTTATGTCCAGGATACGAAGGGTCTGTAAATATTTTCACAGCCCTCTTTTTGACTCGTGCAGTATACAGGTCCTCAATGGAAGGCAGGTTGGTAGTAATTGTTTTTTCTGCAGTTCTAATTATCCAGTGAAGTCTGTGTCTGTCTTGTTGGGTTGCAAAACCAAACCATACAGTTATAGAGGTGCAGATGACAGACTTAATAGTTCCTCTATAGAACTCTATCAGCAGCTCCTTGGACAATTTGAGCTTCCTGAGTTGGCACAGAAAGAACATTCTCTGCTGTGCTTTTCTGATGACGTTTTTTATGTTAGGTGTCCATTTTAGGTCTTGAGATATGATAGAACCTAGAAATTTGAAGGTCTCTACTGTTGATACTGTGTTGTCTAGTATTGTAAGAGGTGGCAGTATGGGAGGGTTTCTTCTAAAGTCTACCACCATTTCTAAGGTTTTGAGTGTGTTCCGTTCCAGATTGTTCTGGTTGCATCACAGAGCTAGTTGTTCAGTTTCCTGTCTATATGCGGATTCATCATTGTCTCGAATGAGACCAATCAATGTTGTATCATATGCAAAAATAAATATAGTTTAACAGATGGATCGTTTGAGATCGTTTAATATAATATAATTAATATAATACATATATTGAATAAAATGACAATATGAATAGAATTTGTGTGTGCATGTTTCATAAATGCCCCAAAGACTGTACTTTGAAATTCAGATTACTAATTATAACACATAATTTGTTTCTATTTAATTTGTATACTCTCTCACCTTCATTATGATTATCTTACACTTGGGAATTTGGAGTTTGGGAGACAAAGAACAAAAGTACAAGTTCACCAAAGGATATTAATGGTTTTATAGGTTTCAGTTGCTCCTTTGTATTTATTGCTTCCATTTAATGGTGGTTGCTATATCTGAGATGCTTTTAACACAAATTATAAACACTTCAGTTCTGACTGAAAATCAGGACACAGCAGCAACTGATGAAATGTTCCTCTGCTTAGCCAATCAGGCATGTTTTTACCTTATAATTTCCATTTTAAGATCACTTCACCTACCCACATTTGACCATTTATCCACTGTAGCAATCATAAAGTCATAAAGACTCGAGAGAGACACAGTTCAAATGTTATCCTGCAACCTGTATTTTTCACTTCTCTACACTCCCATTCTTGCCTTTTAAAAGGAGCATTCCTGTTTTATTTAAGCACTTTTTTTCTTTTATATCCACACCAGATGTATTTCGAAATTACATACCGAGTAAATATTTGATTCCTGAGGCTCACAATGTAGAACATAATTGATTCTCACTCAAAAGGCTTTAAGATGAATCATTACGAACACAATAGTACGAAATAATTTGTGAGTGTCTTATATGTGCATTCTACAGTATATACAGCGAAAAGATTTCAAGTTAATCATTACTAGGGATGCACGAGAATTTTATTCAGTCCATATTTCAAAGTCAGTTGAGCTAAGTCACACTTCTTGCACTAACGTTTAATAATTGGAGACAGAATCACATTTCAAACCTTATTCCTTTATAATATCTAATTACATCACTCATTCATGTCTACAATATTCAAAGATGCACAAAGCAACTAAAGGAAAACCCATTTTCAAACCTTGATTTTGATTTTTTTTTTTAACCTTAAAGTATAACAAGCATTTCATTCCATTTTTATTGGCTACGATTCTATGCTTTTCAAAGGTTGATGACATCATAACTTTGTGCCATACATGTTGCCTAGCAACAAATAGGCTATTCCTTATTATTTTGTTTAATACATACCTGTTCATTTCCATCATTGAAGCTCTACGTTCATCATTTCATCACTTTCTTCTGATCCTAGCAAAGTGAAGGCAGCTTTACACATTTTATATATACATTTTAAAATAATATAAATATGAAATATCTGATGTATTTTTCTTTTTTTCTGAAGATTCATAAATGCCATTTCTTAGAAGGTTAGAAGTTATGGAAGCCAAAGTTTTAATCAATGGTGGCATAATCTGCAGACATTGGTCTTTTGATACTTTTGACATAAAGAACAAATACAATTAATGCATTATATGTCCCTAATAGCATTGTACATGTCTATTTAAGAAAGAAATTTCATATTATGTGCTGGTACATATTTCATAATATACATTTACATTATGCAAGCTTCACTTTAAATACAGAATAATTTGTCTATATCATTCAAAGCTATATTTTCAAACCAAATTAAAATTGATTTATTCATAATAGAAATATATAATACAGTTATACTAGAATTGAAATGAATTAACACAACCTTGAAAGAGAAAGCAATTCATTTTAATTTTCCACTTCAAAATTTGACATTGATCGCTGGAACTGAAGTAGCATTCCTAAAAAAAACAGTTACTTTCTGGCCAGTCCCACTAGTTTAAGCAGAAGATAAAACTGACTTCATAGGATGGCTTAAATGACTTTTCTTGAAATTGGCTGCAATTACAGAATCTTGCACGTCTAAATGTGGTGTACAATGTTTACCCAAAAATAAGACTCAACCAGAAAATAAGTCCTAGCATGATTTCTCAAGATGCTCCTAATATAAGCCCTACCCCCAAAATAAACCCCAGTTAAGATGGGCATGGCCAGCTCGATGTTGCTTGCATTGAGAGTGCCTGTGGGGGCCAGGCCAGAGCAGAGTGGAGAGGGGAGTCCTGGTTGCCTTTTGGGGTTAGGGGCCCCTGTCCTTCCTGTTCGCCAGGGCCATTGCAGGTAGGGCTCCAGGCAGGAGGCTCATCCCTTGTGTGCAACGGAGCTGAAGAATGAGGTTGGATGGCAGGGGCTGAACATATAGGGGTGGTATGGTGCAACCCCCACCCTGCTACCTGCCTCACCTCACCTTGTACTGTTGTCACCAGCATCAGGAAGAGGCAAGGAGAGGCAGCCCCTATGCCCTCGGCCCCTGGCATCCAACCTTGTTCTCCAGCTCTGCTGCACATGCAGGATGACATCACTTGAAAATAAGCCCTAATGCATCTTTTGGAGCTAAAATTAATATGACCCAGTGTTATTTTCAGGGAAACACGGTAATTCCCCTGCTTCCTTAGAGTTCAGTGAATTAAGGAAGTTTCTGTCTGAGCCACTTCCAAATGTTACCTGGATGTTCTGCATTTACAAAATATTTTAGCCCCTTTTGCCTAAGCAACAGTTCTGCATATTTTTGTCAAACTGATTTCCTTACTCTTTGCACTGCTTTAATATTCCAAGTAAATAAGCCCCTGGTTTTCAGAGGTAAATTTCATACTTTTATTTTTATTTAATGCTGTCAAATGCACTGCGTTTTCTTTAATGCTGAAAAGAGATGACAGCCCAGATATCATGGTTGATATTAATTTTATTAAACAAAAGGTATAATAGACACATGTCCATGCATGTATAAAGTGTTCAATTCATATTTTACATGTTTCTGGTGAAAATTGTACCATGCTGGTTAAATACAAACACAAACTTCTCTATGCAATATACTTATAAGAACATAAATTATAAAAATTCTACTTTTTTAAAAAAAATCTGGTTGCTTTTGTAATAATTCAGCATAAGCTTATGAAAGAGTGAAATGGAAGGGGCAGAGTTTCAAAAAGCCCTTAGCATATTATGATACCTCTTATTTAAAATAGTTCACCATGAATTGAATTTCAGAATCACTTAAAGATTACTTTTTCTTTTCTTTTCTAAATGAAGAGTATGCATTTGGGGAAAAAACTATTCAATTTGATTGATAACTAGAAGTGATAATGGTCCTGGTAAGGAAAAATGTGAATATTCCATTTTTTTTATTAAATGGTGCTTATATCACTTAAAAATATTAATGTTAGCATTTCAGAAATCTATATCGTTATACTCGAAGATTGCATGTGACTTTTGGCAACAGAACTGTTACCTGAAAAAAAATTGATCTTGTTATTCCCAGATGGAGTCACTTCAGACATTTGGTGTCTTATTGGAAGGAGGCTAGGCAAAATAAATCAGCTAAAGAGTAAAAGTAGAATTTGCAATAACCTGGTACTACTGCCTCATCCTCCCACATCTCAGCACCATAAAACTTACTGTCAAAAGAACTCGCATCAAGAGAATTAATCAAGGAACTCTTAAAATACTCCAAGCACCTACTTTTTGATGACTAATTTGCCTTTCCCATTGCAAACTACTAATTTTTTATCCCAATCGATATGTACAAATAGACCTCACTATCAATCACCGGGGGCAAGGAAAGACTTCCACTATTTATGTAATACTGACTATAAGATGAAACAAGAATTGACTACAGTTAACTTGGGGCAAGCTTTAACAACTGTTTAGAGGGAAAGGTTAGAAAAGAAAGGGAGAATGTGAAAAAAAAGGAGAGTTACACAGAATCTGACATGACTCCAGGGATAACAAGAGCATCAAGGAGCCAAATACATTCTAAGGATTCATCACCAAGTCAAAAATCCAAACCACAGGGCTTAAAATAGTCAAACAGAAATAAGCACAGCGTAAGTCACTTAAGGCTGCCCAATTTTTTAAATATACAGAACCTGTTGGAGAAGAACAACAGTGCCTTAATCTGCTTCCAAGGCAGGACGGTCAGTTCCAAGTGGTTGCAAACATAGCCTGAATGTCATGGTCTGTTCTTGTAGTTTATCACAAGAATTTGGCATCAGAAGGTACATTGATTCTGGAAGCGGAAGTTCATTTTCCTTCCACAGATTTCAATGAAACATAAAGTGTATCATGCACATGTTTGTTCTATAATTGAAGAGGCTCATGTAGACTCATATACAAACCAACATATGGGAATCTAATTGCTTCTGCTGAAATGGGTTAGGAAATTAAGCTGTAATGCTGATATTAATGTTGAGGACTGTTTCAAACATTAAGCTGTAAATGAGAAGATATAGAAATAGCCAGAATATCACTAAAGTGAAATAAATTCAGCAAAATTTCTTTTCTTTTCTTTTCTTTTCTTTTCTTTTCTTCTCTCTCTCTCTCTCTTTCTCTTTCTTTTTCTTCTTTCTCTTAGTTGCCTATGAACAAAAGAGCCTTGGCACAGCAACTTTTTTAGTTCTAAAAGCTACCCAACTCGTTTCATAGCTTAAAAATCATCCTACAGCAGGGGTGTCAAACTCACGTCATCACAGCGGCATCGTGTGACATATCAAGACTTTTTCCCCCTTCACTAAACTGGACATGGGCGTGGCCAGCACGTGATTTATCTGGCTCATTGGCGGGAGTTTGACAGCCCTGTCCTACAGATATCCCAGGCAAGCCTGAACCGAGTGAAAGAATAGCCTGGAGAATTGCAACTATCAGCTACCTTCTAGCTCCTAATATTTCTACATAGATATATAGCAATAGCAATAGCACTTAGATTTATATACCATTTCACATTGCTTTACAGCCCTCTCTAAATGGTTTACAGCATATTGCCCAGGAGCGGGTTTCAAAATCCGTCGCTACCGGTTTGCTCATGGGTGCGCACGCGCTTGTGCGCATGTGCGATGCTTCTGCCTATGTGCAGAAGCATCTGGGCAGATGGGTGGAGCCTCCCGCCACCACTGCTACCAGTTCACCTGTTCTGGGCCGAACCGGTAGCAACCCACCACTGATATTGCCCCCAACAATCTGGGTCCTCATTTTACTGGCCTCGGAAGGATGGAAGGCTGAGTCAACCTTGAACCTGGTGAGATTCAAACTGCCAAACCGCTGGCTGCCAGTGAACAGCAGAAGTAGCCTGCAGTACTGCATTCTAACCATTGTGCCACCTCAGTTCATTACTTGTTTCCCTGGTATTAAAAACAAAAAACAAAGAACTTGGGTACTTGATATACATTTATTGATATAAATTATAGAAACCCCCCCCCCCCAATATTCTTCCTGTAAGTAGGACATTTTAGTAATGAAGAGAAGGCAGAAGCAAACTATTCATCTTTGCTGGACATGTGTTTTTGGGCTTGTTCAAATTGGCAGATTGTTTTTCATTGTAGTTGTTTATTGGATTTAAGCTGCTAACACCCAGATGATCATTAGAGAGCAGCAAAGAAACACAGAAACGCCTTTGCTGCCCTCTAGTGGTTGTGTAGATTTGTACAGACCAGCACAGATAGCCCTACATTGTAACTTCTCTCCCATTCCCATTGCAATCACATTGTTAGAGATTATCTTTGGACAGATAAAGTGAAATGAACCATAAAACCATATCAGTGGCTGTATATGTGACATATTACATGAGAATCAGAGCATAATATGCTTATAAGTGCAACTGTTCTCTCTCACGCTGTGCAAAGAACAAACTATCAGAAACCTAGGGAGTTACATAAGGGGTGGGGGACGGAGAAAAGAGCTACAATTCAAACTGCAGTTAAATCTGCAGAGGGGCCCAAGGTTAATATGGCTACAGAGAGCTTTCAAGTAAAGCCCGTTACAGTAATATCTAACATTAACCCAGTAAATTAAATTTGCATGGCACATCTTCTTGAAAACCCCTTGGCAATGTGCAAAAACCAACAAATCTTTGCAGGATCAGTTCCCAGCCATCTTATTTTCTGTCACAAGCTTCAATTAAATGGATAGTTAAAAGGCTTCCTAGCCTAGCCCAGGATTCTTACAGTATTTGCTCTATAGCAAAATCTAATTTCTACAAGTGTGATTCACCTGAAGGCTGCCCTTTTTATTACGGTGCTTGGTTTTGAGGGTCAGTTTACATTTTCTAACTGGTTCTTTACTTAGATCTTCTCACTGGATTCTTCTGCTGGTTTCTCCATGCTTTCCTGAAAGGTCTAATATAATCTAAATGTGATTCCAAGCATACATCAATCCCTCCCTATCAAGAGTCTGCACAGGCTTATGTATCTCTGATGAGGGATACTCCACTGGACACAGGCACAGTTACGTTGTGAGAATGCACTACATTTGCATGCCTATCATATAACAACTTTTTGTACGTAATGTGGATTACATACAATTTTTATTGGCTTGGTTTTTATCCCACCTTTATTATTTTAAAAATAGCTTATAAATAAAGGGGTGAACATTCATAAGGCAGGTACTCCTTGATTTACGACCACAACTGAGCCCAACATTTCTCGTCTTAAACGAGACATTTTGTTAACTGAGCTTTGTCCCATTTTATGACCTTTCTTGCCACAGTTGTTAAGTGAATCCCTGAAGTTGTTAAGTTAGTAACCCAGTTGTTAAGTGAATCTGGCTTCCCCATTGACTTTGCTTGTCAGAAGATCCCAAAAGGTAATTATATGACCCCGGGACACCAGCAACCATCATAAAGATGAACCAGCTGCCGAGCATCTGAGTTTTGATCACATGACCATGGGGATGCTGCAAAGGTTGTACCTGTGAAAAATTGTCATAAATCATTTATTCAGTGCAGTTATTTATTCAGTGCAGTGTCTGGAGAAGGGCGGCATATATAAATCGAATGAATGAATGAATGAATGAATGAATGAATGAATAAATAACTTTGAACAGTCACTAAATGAACTGTTGTAAGTCGAGGACTACCTGTACTCCTTCCTACTCCTCTTTTTATGTACAACAACAAGCATGTGAGGCAGTTTGGGCTGAGAGAGAGTGACTGGCCCAAAATCACTCAGTTGGCTTTCATTCCTAAGGCAGGACTAAAACTCAGAGTCACCTGGTATATGGTCTGGGGTCTCAAACAGACAGATTTCATGCCTAAGGCAGGACTAAAACTCACCAGTCACCTGGTATCTGGTCTGGGGTCTCAAACAACTGGGTTACATATGAGCCCATCCAGGGCTGTCTATGGAGGAGGTTAAAAAGAGACAGAGCATCCACAACTATATGATTACAGCTTCATCTCTTTTTTACCAGTATCACACCTGAGACCGTCTCTGGAATATAAAGCTGCCAGTAACAAAATGAGCACATAGAAGCAGTTGCTGCATCAAAGGGAGTCTTCATACATGCCTCACGTTTATATAATAGATTGATGCAATTCATGAAATATTAGTACTGTACTCAAAGTTACAGCATAGTCAGAATGATGCTGGAAATTATTACTGGATTGAGTAAAAACTGTTTGGGGGTTGTTGTTTTTTTTTGCTCCCAATTTCCATTCTGTAACTCTAAAGAAATAATTCCAAAACTCATATTCAGCATGTATTGCAACCTCTCACCATTCTTGCTTAGCATACATAAAAAGCTTTGTGTAAATGTTACCACGAATCCTGTAGTCATCGCATTGTTATAAAGAGAAACTCCCACTGCATACTTTTGACTAGCCTAATATAATTTAATTCTCTAAAGATACAGGATTGAATACAAAAGCCTTTGCCTTCAAACCATATACATATGCATTAATGAAGATAAAATAATCCCTAGGCAACAAACATCACTCTCCTCTTCAGTTCCTCATTAATGCTTCTTAAAAATGGGCCTGCATTTTGGTTTAAATGCAGCAGTCATACCTATATTTTTGAGATACCATTTTCTTGGGTTATAGTAAGAGCCAGTTGGGTTTAGTGGTTAAAGTACCAGGCTAGAAACTAACAGAATAACAAAGTTGGAAGGGATTTTGGAGGTCTTCTAGTCCAACCCTCTGCTCAAGCAGGAGACCCTATACCAGCGATGGCTAACCTTTTTGCCATTGTGTGCCAAAAGCGGGGGGAGTGCGGTGGGGTCACACGCACGCGTGCCCACATCCTTAATTCTATGTGCCCCTCCATGATCCCCCCCGCTTTTGGCACATGACGGCACGATGGGCCCGGTAGGCTCGTTTTTTGCTCTCCCTAGGCTCCAGAGCCTTTCTAGGAACCTGCGGAGGTCAAAAACGCCCCCCACCGAGGCCCTCTGGAGGCCAGAAACAGTGTGTTTCCTGAGTTCTGGTGGCCCCAGGAGGCCTGAAAATCAGCTGGCTGGCGCACACATGTGTGCCGGAGCTGAGCTCGCGTGCCCACCAATATGGCTCCGCGTGCCACCTGTGGCACCCGTGCCATAGGTTCGCCATCACGGCCCTATACCATTCCAGACAAGTGGCTGTCTAGTCTGTTCTTAAAAACTTCTAGAGATGGAGTACTCACAACTTCTGAAGGCAAGCTGTTCCACTAGTTAATTGGTCTCACACTTGGGACATTTCTCCTTAGTTCTAGGTTGCTTCTCTTCTTGATTAGTTTCTATCCATTGTTTCTTGTCTTGCCTTCTGGTGCTTTGGACAACAGTTGATATCCTCTTCTTTGTGGCAGCTCCTCAAGTATTGCTATCATGTCACCCCTAGTCCTTCTTTTCTC
The DNA here is from genome assembly GCA_012654045.1 of Ptyas mucosa. Classification (NCBI taxonomy): domain Eukaryota; kingdom Metazoa; phylum Chordata; class Lepidosauria; order Squamata; family Colubridae; genus Ptyas; species Ptyas mucosa. The sequence goes on along the minus strand of WNWU01000043.1, from coordinate 7,616,465 downwards.
TACCTTAGATTAGGAAATTGTGAGTTCTGGTCCTGCTTTAGGCACGCAGCCAGCTAGATGACCTTGAGCCAGTCAGTCTGTCTTAGCCCACAATGTCAGGTTTGGTTGACAAGCTGGTGAGTCAAATCCTGTCACTACCAATGGATCAACACTCAATAGAAACCCCACCCCCAAAGTGGACTGCACTTGCAGAAAAATGCTAGGAAGAAAAATAAATATTACTGGGATATTGTGAACACAGAAATGAGACTATCTTCCTGTAGTTATTTATACATCTTTCCCAACTAGCTACCTCAGAATTCTGGATTTATTTTGACTACTGCTGGCCATTGAGGCCAATGAAATGACGTTGTCCTTGGTTCAATAGGTTACAACTGAGTATTGTAAACCATAGTACCATGTGTTAGTTTGTACTCTAGGTTAATTCATTCATTATAATCATATAAAGCATGAAAGGGGATTCAGATTGTGTTGGGTGCTTTCATATTCCACCAAATATCATGTAGAAAAAGGATGATGTTTACCTCTTGCATAAGCTACAGAATGCTGTTGATTGCTTTCTCCACCAGTCCATTTATTTACATATTTAGTAGATGTCTAAGGGCGCCCACTTGCCAGATAACTCTGGAAAGCTGGCTGGTTTTAAGAGCAAAAACAACAAAACATTAGCCATGTTTAAGAAGAAAATCAATTGCAAATACCACACACGCCTGATTATTATTGGAACCCTATTTTAGCCTGGTCCAGAATCTTCGAGAAGAGACAAATCTTAAGTCTTTTTCCTAAAAGCCAGAAGTTGCACTGTAGATCCAGCCAACAGAAATGATTCATCATTTTGCTTTGCGTTTGCACCCTCTGCCAATATTTGGGGAGCTATTACAAGTTAGCTTATTCCAAATTTAGCCGTCATTTTAAAAATAGAGATATTAAGGCCTGGGCAGGCAGGAAGGAATGCAAGAGAAAATCCATAGTTGAGTACCTAGCCGTATCAGAATGTTGATGGTATGCAAGCCTCCACATATGCAACCTAATGAAAACAATGTACCAGGAATCGTTATTTTCAGTGACTGCCCCCCTGGGTGTTATAATTGTTTTTTTCCCCGCTGTACCAATGCCTGCTTTAAATGCTGTTCATTTTGGTTAGTGTTTTAGTTTTTGATGAATTTTATTATTTTCCAAAGAAATGTAAGCTGCTCTGAGCTCTGTAAGTGTAATGGAAAGGCAATATATAAATATTTTAACAGAGAGAGATAGACCTTCCAGTGCAAATATGATTTATGCTTACCGCTCCTCATCTGCAGTAGAAAGCTTGCACTTATGTGCATCTCCATGGCATGGTTAGGGCACGTGTATTATTACAGCAATCATTTGACCAGTAGAGGAGGTAAATTTGAAGATATCCATGAAAGTAAGGGACTATTTCCTATGTTACCCTTGTAACATAATCAAGACCTTCATTGATTTGATTCTAGGCTTCACTGGTAAACATGCAAGGATCACAAAGAAGGGATGAATGAGAGGATTATTCTCTATGCCAACCTCAGCAAGTAGTAAAGCTCTTGTAAGTATCTCTGTGACATTCCTTCTATTTCATCAAAGCATTATGAGCCATGATTCTGGGCAAGCAGTGCCCAGCAACTGCACACGTAACTGCACTCCTAGTCAAAAGCAGAATGTAGGTATCTGCATTCATGTATATGTAGCACCTAAGAACTATGGGTAGGGAAAGGAGCATATGACAAAATGTGTGTCACGTGATTGTCATGCAAACTCCACCCCTTTTGTGCTCGCATTGTAGCAATGCTCACAAAAACATAAGAGGTGGGCTTGCACTGTGATAACACAACACACTGTTTGTCATTTTATGAGACCTTTGGTTCTTGATGTCATGCTTATCAGCTTCACATCACCTTCAGTGAGCAAAATATAATGGGAGAATCCTTACAGTCTGACTCCATTCTAATCATTCCATGCTGTCTTTTCTCTTGATTTTATATATTTGTGTATATATTGTATATTCTGCTACTGCCTTTATTCAACTTGTCATCCTTAATATTTTTAAGCTCTACAGATGTATTGAAATACCTTTCTAAATGGGTAGGGTTGGTGCTTTGCTGGATATATTATTTTATATTAGTGAAGTAATCCAGGTCATAGGTGATTAAAATATTATAAAGCCTGGTGCTGCTTCTAAGCAAACTTCCATTCATGTAGAGAAGGGGGGGGGGGGATGAGCTAAGTACTCATTTCTTCTATACATAATTCAGTTAAATAAAAAGATTCTCAAATGGCATTTTACTCTCTTCTCTTAAAAAAAATGACCTGAACTGAATTTGCATCATTATCCGTAAAAAGAAAGAAAAACTTCAAGGGGATATAAATTACCAATGGGAAAAAGAAGTAGCATATTCCAAGGCACAAAAACAGAGATTTCATTTTTGTAATACTTTTATTTCATTTCTAATAAAATTGGGTAGTTAAACCTCCATGGTAGAATATGAAGGTAACAGCAGAGTTAGGTTTTAGCACAGACCAAAGGAAAAAAGAAGAGGCCTTATTAAAATGTGGCCCGGAAGACCGTAAATTTAAATCCTGACAGTTTCAGTCAGATTGCTTGCATAATCTACAGTGAAAAAGCAACTGGGTCTCACCCCAGCATAACCACACTGAAGGTTATTTCATTTTATTTCTAGATCCTTTTTCCCCACAATACTTTTTCTTCAGAAGAAAATGGTGAATTTTATGCAAACTTGTGAACCTGATAACAATAATACCGTGCTGTGATTCAATATCTCTTCAATAATACCGTGCTATGATTCAATATCTAAAACTAGCAAGTATAAGCAAATTCGTAAATGATATCCAAAAGCTACAGCAAATAAAATCCAAACAAATGAAATAAAATTGCAGGAGGAAGGTATATTGGATGTGTTTGCCACCTTGAACCAAAGGTGCTTTTTCAAGAGGCAAATGGACTTTCTTGTTTTCTTTGAAGATGTTTCGCTTCTCATCCAAGAAGCTTCTTCAGCTCTGACTGGATGGAGGGAACTGGGAGGATTTATACTCCTTGCAGACAGCTGTATCCTTTTAGAGAATCATTGAGGCCACCTGGAGGTTTATCTATGTCAGGGTCACCTGACAAATGGGTGGAGCCTTTTTGAAAGGACTGTGTTGTAGACTGGAGATAGATGATGTTGTGTCCTTCTCCCTCTGTTGAGAGATGGCCGTTCAATTTGGCAAATACGATCCCTTTGAGCCCAGCAGTCCTCTCTATCCAAAATGTGGACTTTTCTGTCTTCAAAAGAGTGGCCTTTGCCTTTTAAATGCAGATGGACTGCTGAATCTTGTTTGGATGTGTTCATTCTCCTATGTTGTGCCATGAAGAGGTTGTTTTGTTTACCCAATGTACAGATCTGCACATGGCCCACTGCATTATACTGCATATACCACATTGCTCAGTTTGTGTCTGGGTGTTTTTCAATTGTTCTATTTAAGTTACAAGCAACAAGCATTTTAATGCGATAGATGATAGATGGATAGATAGATAGATGATAGATAGATAGATGATTGTATTAAAATGCTTGTTGCTGTAACTTAAATAGTAACTTAAATAAATTGAAAAAAGTATTAGCCATATTCCGAAAGAATTTTGCATTAGCACCAGTCACAAAGCCAGCCATCAGGAACAATAAACTGACAGAACCAGAGGCAAAACAATTAAGTGTGTGTGTGTGTGTGTGTGTGTGTGTGTGTAACTCTTTGGTAAGTAAAGTAGATTGCACCTGAATGTTTTTAGAGAACCAAACCGGAATTAGGCAAAAGCCTAGAATTCTCCTTATCTTGGGAAAATTGGTACAATGAACTGCAGGTATATGATGCTAATTTACATTCATACGAATGAATGTAAAACCAACCTTTTCCTCTTATATCATTATTATGTGCTCATAATTGCTTTCATGTTGGTCTACAGACTGACTCCTGTATCAACTGGTGAATTTAGCAAACATATTTAAAAATAAGGTTTGTATGGATTAGGCTCAGAATGTAGAAATGAAATAGGAGACAATCAAACTACTCTATCAGACAACAACTGAAGTTTAAACCAATCATCTTAAGTATATATTTGAACTTGGATATGTAGATGTGGTGTAAGAGTCCCAATAGATCAGCAATATCCTCAAAGGATCAGCAGCCCCATAGACAGCTAAATTACTCAGAAAGCCAGGGAATTTATCAAACAAGAATTTCAAAGTGGATTTTAGCCTCCAGGAAAAACGGAAGTGCCCATTAATGTACATACAAAATAAATGTTGTCTATGAGCTGTTTCAGCTGTTTATTTTGACATGAAAAGCAGTTAATTTGTTAGGGTGGGGGAGGTGGAGGCACAGAAACTATTACCACTTAGATAGAAATTATCTTTATACGCTATTAATTAAAAAGGAATCCCCAATGAACAGGTACAGCATAAAGTAACTGTTCATTAAAGGACAGTCATAGGGCTACTTACCTGGTAGTAAATCCTGATAAATTCAACATAATTTACCTTGGACTGCAGCTATTCTCTATCATTTATAATTCACACTATTTGGGGAATGTTAGCATTTAATGTGATTAACACATGTAAGGAAATTCTAACCAACCATTCATATATTATAAATGTAAAATAAAACACCAGTGCTAAAACTAGGTAGGAACAGATTTGACAGCAGTAAAGCACTTAGCTAACTTAGGCAGTGTTTATCTTACAACTTCAATATTTACTTTATTGAGCAAAAGAATGTTAACTTCATCCAACGCTGACAGACCATTCATCAAAAAATAATAATTTTTAAATAGCGGAATATTTCATTGGCAGGATTGTGCAGAAAATTAGGCAGTGGCTTTCCATTCCTAGACCTCAGATTCAATTCACCCAGAGGAGAAGAGCAACATATCAAACTGATCAGATTAGTGAGGGGGAAAAGCACCCTTAAGTGGAATAAACTTAGACATATTTAGTTTCGCTCTTATGGTTTCCATCCAGGTAATAAACTGGCTATATACCCAGCAAAAGTTCACACGGTTTGGCCATTTGTTCTTCTAAAGCATTTTAACAATTATGCTTTTAAGAGATATTCCAGAGCAAAATTAACAACCATTTGCACTAACAGATCGTTTGACACACCCAGCATCCCACTTTTAGCTTTAAACTAATCTTTGTAGCGATGAGACTCACAAACTTATGTCTTCATAATAATGGGTCAATAAAAAGGAATCATTAGGCCTGGAGAACTATGTTAACATAGAATAACATAGAAGGTACCTTGATAGACTTCTAATCTAAACTCCTGCTCAAGGAGAAGACCCTATATCTGTGATGGCAAACCTCTGGCACACATGCCACAGGTGGCACACGGAGCCATATCTGTGTGCACACAACCTTTGCCCTAGCTCAGCTCCAGCGTGCATGTGTGTGCCAACCAGCTGATTTTCGGGCCTTCCAAGTCCATCAGAAGTTGGGAAACAGGCCCTTTCTGGTCTCCAGAGGGCCTCTGGGGAGGTGGGAAAGGCCTTTTTTGCCACCGCCCCCAGCTCCAAGAAAGCCTCTGGAGCCTGGGGAGGGTGAAAAACGGGCCTACCAGGCCCACCGGGCATCATGTGCCAAAAACGGGGGGAGCGTGGGGGGATGTCACGCGTGCATGCTTGGCGGGCAGAGCACAGAGGGATTGAATTATGGGTGTGGGCACACACACGCGTGATCCCCCATGCTCCCCCGCTTTTGGCACGTGATGGCAAAAAGGTTAGCCATCACTGCCTTATCCCATTCGAGGCATATAGTTGTCCAATTTCTTCTTGAAAACCCCCCGTGATGAAGCACCCACAACTTCTGGAGGCAAGCCATTCTGCTATTTTTTTAATAGTCAATCCAGGGACACACACACAAACACACACACAAACACACACACACACGATCCTAGTTCTTCTAAAGGGCTTTATGATTTTAGGATAACTCCCTAGCAAAACAAGAAAAAATAAAACATGTTTTTTTTTTAATTCCACAGTCCTTAAACTATGTATGGACCTGTATATGCCTTTTCCCTATTGGCTGTACAATGATTGCTCCTGGTAACGGTTTGAAAGCAAAAAATATTTGGCTACCTGGTAAAAACAAGGTGATAATTGGTCTCAGGGCTGGGGTTTATTTCCTGTCTTTTTTTTAGCCTCTTCAGAATCTCTTCACTCAACTTCTCAAGGACAAACTACATGCTACATAAAATTATGTAGCTTTCTGTTGCACTTCCATTTTTTAATTTAGTTAATTACTTCCAAAGTAGTAGTCCAGGCTGAATCAAGTCCATTGCACATGACCTTGATTCTACAGCACTTCCAAAGGACAAATAAGGACTGTGCTCTAGATCAGGCTTTCCTAATACACTGAGACTAAAATTCCTAGAATTCCTACCCAGCCCCACTGGCTGTGGGCTCCAGGGAATTAGTGTTCCAATACATCTGTAGTATAGTACTTTAGGGAATAGCATTCAAATATTCCTGAAGGGATTACACAGCAGAGCGTTTTATATATAAAGAAAACTTATAATATGAAGTCTAGATTTAACTGAAACTGTTTGCTACTCTGAGTTTTTTAGACAGCTTCTCAAATCCAGAAAGATTGAGAAAAAAACCCAGCAAAATGAAAAGGAAGTAACTTACAGCTTAATTCAAGCATCCATTGTAGATCAGCGGCTTGGCAGCCCGGTGGAGGGGAGGGGGTAAGAGAGGGGATGGGTTCCCTGAGAGTGGCAGATGGGTATGCGCAAGCGTGCACAACTCCATTTGTGCAAGTGGTGGGAGTGGCAAAGGAAGTTTCGCACATGAGCGCAAGCAGATGCCACTTGCACGGGGAGAGCGTTACAGAAGCATACACGGTCGCCCACTGCCTGCACGGCCGAGTTCCAAATAGGCCACCGCCTAGGGGATGGAGACCCGTGTTGTAGATCACGACAGTCTTTATCATGTACTGGCCTTGCTTTATTCCTACAGTGTTATGGTCTATGTCACACAAGTGTCAAACTTGATCATGTCACGGGCTGGATCGTGACATATTGCAATGTTTTTCCCCCTTTGCGGAGACAGGGCGTGGCCTGCATGTGATGTATCCAGCCCTAGTTTGACAGACCTGGAAGATAGCCTTTGTTCTTTTTCCATTGATTTTTCCATCTTTTGTCTTTCCAGAAAAGTTGTTAAGAGAAAAATAGAGTACTTGTACAATTTCCTCTCCCTGGTAATGCTTAAAACCCACTATCTGATTGCCATTTGACACACAAGGCTAAAGCTAGATTGAACTTTGACAAACTTTGGTTAAAAGTCAGCTGTATTCCATTCCTGTTGCTTAAGTGTTCATATGTTTTAAATCTGTTCCTAGGAAAACTAGAAATATGTCAAGTTCCAAAATTTATTCTTGGGTCTGGTTTTGAAACAGATTATTTGAAAATTCAAACTGTATTGCCCAACAATAAACTCTCGCTGCAACTGACAGTAACATAAATAGTATTGCAGCGTTAGATAATTAGACTGAGTGTAAAAAATGTGGATTTATGACACAGTCAGAAGTGATGAGGTATTGCAGCTTTTGTGTGCAAGATGTTAACACTTTAGAAATGCCAGCTTTGGGATGCCATGATAGGAATTAATGTTCCTATCCCTAAGTATCATTAAGAAGAAAAAATGGTCAAATTGGAGCTCTCGCTTTATGCAGAAATGTATCTATGCCTGTTATGCACTCCTTATTTTTTGAAGCTGAGTCCACGCCATTGTGCCTAAATTGTGCATTGCCAATTGGTAGTAGGGTGAGAAACATTACAAGAATTTAAATTTTTTTACATGGATGAATGCTAGTCAGAAAAGCACACATATTGTTTATCATGCTGGCAACACTTCGCTACTGAGCCCCAGTTGAAATAACAATGACTGAGCCAGAGCTTGGAAATCATTCAAATAATCAGAGAAATGCCGTGATCTTGCATTAGAGAATTAGAAGCTGTTAGAGCAGAGCTCGGAGGGAATTACTGTGTCAGTATTAACAGTGCATTTCCTGGGAAAGAAGAGATCAGAAAGTCTGAGGCATATGAGAACTGGTAGGTAGGTAGGAAAGAATTGGACCAGACTAAGTTATTTCTACTGGATGTTCTCACCATGCTGCAGACTAAAAACTGTTCTTGCAAGGCAGGAACTCACCGGATCGGTTACAAGAAAAGCCACATCTGATCTTCTCTCCTTCTAAAGAGTCCATATCAGTGGTGAAATTCAATTTTTTTTACTACCGGTTCTGTGGGCATGAACGTGGTGTGGCTTTGTAGGTGTGGCTTGGTGGGTGTGGCAGGGGGAAGATACTGCAAAATCTCCATTCCCACCCCACTTCCAGGGGAAGGATATTGCAAAATCTCCATTCCCTCCCCACTCTGGGGACAACCAGAAGTGGTATTTGCCGGTTCTCTGAACTACTCAAAATTTCCACTACCGGTTTTCCAGAACCTGTCAGAACCTGCTGGTCCATATGGAAGCTTAGAAAGAGGGTTCCAGTGAGATCTTTTCCTCAGTGAAAAATAAACTAGTTAAAGGATAAGCAAAAGAAAAGGTGATGTTGTTTAGAGTCTGGTTCAAGCACTGCCTGCCTATCTGGAGGTATGGCAGGTATTGGGAGGTAGGACAATCATAAGACTGGAATCTTCTTTTACCATTGGTTATTCCTGCCATGTAATCTTCTACATCAGGAGAAGTCATATTCTACATCAGGAAGATGCTATCCTCAAGAATGATATCCCTCAAAAAATGGGTTTAACTCCCACCCTGGTGTTTTTATAAAATTGAGCTAAAATCTGATAGGTTACAAAAATCTACAATATTTTGCAAACAGCCATCTTCTTTTCCAGGCTCTGAGAAGGACATTATTATTCCCCATCAATGTTCCTGTGTCTTCAGCTTCTACAATATACTAGAACCCTGCTTTATCTAACTTTCTTTTTTAAAAAATATTTACTTTTTCTTTTTAAGAAGAATGAGAGATAAGGTGGGCATACTGTAATGCAGTGGTCCATCTTCCACTGTTACATATGCATCATTGAAGAATGGACCCTGTATATACACCCAAGAATCATTGTTAGAAAAATAAAAGTGATAGAGGGCTGCAGGCTAGTGTTTTGTCTTGGGAAAAATGCATAAAGGAAGCTAATGTGACAGTATTAAGCATACTCTTGGGGGTAACAGAGAAATGTCTTATTAATTTATCTTCTGGAAACTGGGAGTTTTATGACTTATTTCATTTACCAAAGCAGCAGCCATTTGCAAGCCTCCCCACCCCACTTCCCTCACCTTCAGGCAAACTTGCAAAATTTGAAGGGATCACACAGCCCATAAAGGTTACTTATTGTTGGAATTGGGGGACTGGAGATGTCTCCACTCCATATAAAAAGTGGAGAAGACAAGTGCAGCAGAATGAAGAACCAGCAAATAGTTCAGCTTCTCAATATGTCCCCTCCGGACAATGGAGGGACTTGAGGTCACCCAGAAATGTTCCAGACAGCTGTTTCTTGCATGGAACATAATGGTCTCTGGTAGATTTAGAACTCTGTGAAATGAAGAAATAGCCATCTTGTTCAAACCACAATTGACACTTTTGAAAAGACACTACTTTTGTACAATTCTTTTTCTAATCACTTCCAGAAATTGCTTGTTAATTGCTTTTTAGCTATAGGAACCTGTGAATTGACAAGTCTGATAGCGTTGAATAAGTTTCCTTTAATCCTTAGTGAAACAAGTTTTAAATAGAACTTTAGCAACTTTTTAAAAAAATAATCAACAAAAGAGTTGACTTTAGAAAGTTACAATCAGATTCCAAAAAAATTTGAAATAAGATTTTGGAATTACTTATAAAGAACTCTTCCCATGGAAGCAATGCTTTTGTTTTGAGTTGTTAAAAAAACATAAGATAAGAGTTTAAAAATTGGATACTAGAGGGAATTAGAGGAAACTAAAGATTATAATAAAGGAGAACATTCAGACTGAACTTACAGTTGCAGAATTAAGGAAAATAACATTAACATTGGACATATTGAAGGATATTTTTGAGCAATGGCACATAAGTTAATTTTAATAGTTTGCACCTCTATAGGTAGATGGATTTTAAAATGTTATGGAAGAGGAACAAGTTTTATCTAACAAGATCCAAACTTATTTAGAACTGGATTTAAAAGTGACAGGTTACAAGAATGACATAGAAAAATATGTTACATTGGACATAGAAAAGAAATCTATCAATCCTCCGGGTGCCGTCGGCCAAACAATGTCAGCTGGCGGCCCCCAGGGGGAGAGCCTTCTCTGTGGGGGCACCCACTATCTGGAACGAGCTCCCCCCAGAGTTACGGAGGATCCCAGATCTTCGTGCCTTCCGCCGTGAGTTAAAAACTTTCCTGTTCCACCAGGCGGGCCTGGCCTAATTCTTCCCTTTTCCCCTTCTTTTGTAAAATAATTTAGAAATTTTAAATTGTAATATTTTAAATTTGGGGTTTTAATATTGTAAATTGGGATTTTAAATTTTGGGGCCAATGTTTAATTCGGTTTTATTTGGTTTTTAAATTTTGTATATATGTTTTTTATTTATGGCTGTTCACCGCCCTGAGTCCCCTCGGGGAGAAGGGCAGTATATAAATTTAATAAAATAAATAAAATAAATAAATAAATAATCTAATATCTTGATAATTAAAAGAGATATATTAATAACAATGCAAGACAGTGATCTAGCTAAGTTTCCTACATTGAATTTATAAAAGAAGCTTGTTAATTTATAAATTTAGCTTATTGAAGAATTTTGTGAAAAAATTCACATGAAAAACGAAATCAAGACTAAAGATCAAGATCGTTAGAAGTAAAAGAAAGGAATATATAGTTGGTTTATTTGATCAAAGTTGAAATAGAGACATTGAAATCTCTGGTATCCATTAATGGGCTTTTTCTGACATCAGATCAAGGAAATATAGTCATATGGATTTGTTTATAGACAAAAGATGGGATATGGGAAGAAGACATCATTTATGATATTTTAAGAGGTGGTAAATTATTAAATTGTTTATACTCGTGGTGAAGGATGAAGTAACTTCTTAATATATGTCTTTTCTTTTGCTTTACTATATTCTCCTTTCTGTTTTATTTCTCTTTGTAGTTTTACTCTCTTTTTTCCTTCTATTCTGCACATTTCATTTTTTTTAGTTTGTATTAGTTTGTATTGTTTAATTATAATTTGAATAAAATAACTATTTACAAAAAAGGATTAATTATTGCTGACCCAGAGTTTCAAGATTAGGAACACACATTGAAACCCAGAAATTATGAAATTGAGCTAAATACCTCCATGGCCTGAGGATCATTAGCATATTACACAAGCAAAGTAGACACTCTGCATCCTTTGCAGATTTTCAGTTAGGTTAAAACATCACCACCTACTAAATACCAATGCCTCAATCCTGCCATTAAGCATATGTGAAACTGTCTAATATAGAGATTTTCATCATAACCAAAATACTTCACGTAGAACGGAACCTGAAGAAAATGCTTAAGCAATTAATAATGCCTTGCACATAATAAATGTTTGCTGAACAAAATCTGTCCCAACTTTACACATTAATCAAAAGAGAATGCCACACGATTTTGTATAATTAAGTAGAAAGTCATTCATGAACAATAAAATGAAATGAACCAATATTAACCCTATGCTGTTTATTAATAGTACAGGTACTCAATAGTCCACAGTGCAATTATTGTGGTTAATTGAAGGGTCATGTTATCAAAGATTAATAATTGGAAAGCATGTCAACAATTCATTCATCAGAGTTTTAAAGTGTAACAAACTTTTTTTTTTCAGACTAAAAAAATGAAAATGTGAGCTCTGCACGCCAATTCATTGTACTCTTGAGGTGTACGGATGAATCAATAAAATCATTTTTAACAATGACCAAGAGCACATTTTCATATTTTGGTTTCTAATTCATCATAATCTATGCATTCACCTACTTGTTATCCTCTACATGCTGTTTTTTTAATCCACCTTAACCCAGGAGTATATCTGTCTTTTCCCTTCTTGCATAAATGATACAAGGCAATTGCTTCAAAAACAGAAGAAGACACTCAGTAAGAGCTAAGCTTCTCGGTGAACATGGAGTCCACAGGCACAATGATAGCTGAACGGTCCGTGAATCTGCACAACATGCTAGCTGCTTTCATTGGATTACTTGATTTACTATGCCCAGCAGTGGTGGATTTCAAAAATTTTTACTACCAGTTCTCTGGGTGTGGCTTGGTGGGCATGGCATGGCTTGGTGGGTGTGGCTTGGTGGGCATGGCATGGTGGGCGTGGCAGGGGAAGGATACTGTAAAATCCCTATTTCCTCCTGATCAGCTGGGACTTCGGAGGCAGAAAATAGATGGGGGTAGAATCAGTCAGAATTTTTACTACCGGTTCTCCAAACTACTCAAAATTTCCACTACCGGTTCTCCAGAACTGATCAGAACCTGCTGAAACCGACCTTTGATGCCCAGCCCGTGTATGTGTGTGTGTGTGTCTACTTTTAAATCAGTGTTGGTGCCTGGCAACTGCCAGGAAAAGTGCTTGCAGTTTTCTTAACAAGATTTCAGAAGTGGTTTCCCATTGCCTCCTTCTTAGGGCTGAGAGTGAGTGACTGGACCAAGATCACCCAACTGGTTTTGTGCCTAAGGTGGAAGTAGGTGGCACACAGTTTCTCTCTTGGTGCCTTAACCACTACAAGTGGGCACTCAAATGCCCAGCCTAATATTTATTCAGGTAAGAATTTTATTTCTATATCAGCCGTTTCCAAGAGGTGTGAGCAACTAACAAGTAGAAACGTTATTTAAACAGAACACAACCCTGACACCCGCAAAGACGATGTATCATGTGCCAGCTGGTTACAGCATCCCTTTTGCCTGCACTAGATGGAGCAACAGTCCAAATGAATAGATTGCTCTGACTTGTGCTCCATTCTCTAAACCTTTATGTTTCCCTGGTTCCCTCTTGGCTCATGCCTTGCTTGGCGTGAGAGAGAAATATTGGTGATGTCTAATCTATGCCTGTGTGCTTTAGTCTGGATGCAGAAAGCAGTGAGGGAAATAGACAATGGCTTGGGTGTGGCCAGGGGGCAGGACAAAGGGGAACAACAATGGATCAGAAAAGGAGAGAAAGCAGTACAGAGAAAAACTGATGTTAAAGGAATGAGTAGAAGAGTAGAAGAATAAGTTGTGGAGGTGTGGAAATAAACCATGTACATGTAGGTGATGATAGCAGGGGGAAATCATGTCTGCATTTGTATGTAACACAGTTTAGTTCAGGGAAATTTCTATTTAGCTAGAGAAATGGTTTTCAGGGTTGATCCTCTGTCTGTTACTGGCTTTGTTTGTGGTTCTTAAGGAAAAATATTGACCTCTCTACCTCAAAGTTTCTTGTTCTTCAAAAAAAGTTCTGACAAAATAGCCCTCATTTTTGTACCAGAGCATGAAATCTTACTGCTGATTAGCTATTGTCTCAGAAATCAAAAACCTAGAAAAATCTTACTAAAAATCTTCTAAATAAATTATTTTTACTTGCAGAAAAGGTTGTGTTTTGTGAAAATAAAATTCATTGACTACAGTAATTTTTAAATAACTCTTCTTATAAAATGTTTTACAATCTTTCCCTGAGGTAGATTGTTTCATTGATTAAAATTAAGAGATTGTTCATAATAGTTCTAGATCTGCCTTTAAAATAATTCTAGCTTAAATTCTTTTACATTGATAAAATGTTGATGTCTGCATATGATTAAATATTAAATATTGTTTTTATATATATATATATATATATATATATATATATATATATATATATATATTCAGGAACACCTGGTGATTGTAGAAAACTACCGTATTTTTCGGAGTATAAGACACACCTTTTTTACCCCCCAAAAGGGAGTGAAAATCTGCAAGGACTACTCGCTTTCCCCCAAAGAGACCCCTCACATGCTCGGGGGGGGGGGAATAGAGCACAGCCTAAGGAACAAACCTCTTTGGGATGGTCGGGGGGGGGGAATATGCCTGGCAGCTTCGGGGAACAAGGCGGGCCCCACGGTTTGTGGCTGGTCACCCCTCTGACCGCCCAGCAGGTAGCTTAGGGCAGACAATGGTCACAATGACTTCACTCCCCAGCAATGTGAGGAACCGCCGCCTAAGCCCGCTCCACGCCCAGGAGCCGAGCGAGCCGAATGGGAGCTCCTAAAGTGAAACATCCCTCCTTTCCAGCCACCACTGCTCGGATTCCCCAAAGCAATTCTCAGAGCCACATTTCAGGTGGCAGGCAGCCAGTTCCCCTGCAATGTGCAGCGGCATCAGGATTCCAAAGGAAACCATTTTCAGGCGGCAGGCCTGCGATCCCCTTCCCGATTCCAAACATGGGGTGTGCAGAGGCAAAAAAAGTGTATCGCGCTTCAGGCGGCGGATTTGGCCAGGAGGAAAGAGAAGGTGAGTCTGCTGAGCAGGAGGATGAGGGCATGCAGCTCTGCAATGTGCAATGGGAAGAAAAGCACTTTCAGGCGGCAGCGCTGCAATCCCCTCCCTGAATCCAAAACAGTTCCCAGTTCCCCGCTGGACATTGTAGAGGAACTGGCCACCTGCTGCCTGACACACAGCTCTGAGAATTGCATTGGGGAATCCGGGCAGTGGTGGCTGGAAAGGAGGGACATTTCACTTTAGGAACTCCCGTTTGGTTCACTCGGCTCCTGGGCATGGAGAGGGCTTAGGCAGCAGCGGCGGCAGCTCCTCACATTGCTGGGGAGTGAAGTCATTGCAACCATTGGTTGCCCTGAGCTGCCGCTGGGTGGCCAGAGGGGTGACCAGCTGCAAATTGTGGTGCCCGCCTTGTTCCCCGAAGCTGCCGGGCAGATTCCCCCCCAGACCGTCCCAAAGAGGTTTGTTCCTTAGGCTGTGCTCTGTCCCTCCCCCCAGAGCATGCGAGGGGTGTCTTTGGAGGAAAGCGAGTAGTCCCTGCAGATCGCAGGAGCACTCTGATAAGTTTTCTGGAAAAGAACTTATCAGTAATTGACGCCCTCTTTCCCAGCCAAGTCTCTGAGGCACTTCTCACTTGCAGGAGGAGGGCAGCGTAAAGCAGCGCCACCTTAAATACTGGTAGGCAGAGGTAGAATTCTTGTTTTTCCTCCCCAAAATTAAGGTGCATCTTATACTCCGGTGCGTCTTATACTCCGAAAAATACAGTAAATGGAAGTTTAGTTTTCAGTTCAGAATACTCTGAAGTGAAGCATTCAATTATGAGATAGAGAGTTATTTTATTTTATTTTATTTAGATCTCACCTTTATTATATAAATAACTCAAGGCAACGAAAATATCTAATACTCTTTCTTGTTTCTATTTTCCCCGCAAGTGTAGTGAGATGGTTTATTCATCACAATAATAAATGAAACAGTCAATAGAGCTGGATAGTGAGGAGTAGAATAGATAGTTCTATAACCTCTTCACAATCTTCTAAACATGAACAAAATTATGCAAACTGATCCCTTAGTCCTTCAAAGTATTCTATCTCAAGGTAACGTAAGCCTGTAAAAGACCATGATTAACTCTGCCAAAAGACAAAGAGAAACTTTACTAAGGAAGCTCCAGAGGGTTTCCAGGCAGCCCTGAGAGAAAAGACCAACAATGAAAAGCACATTGCTAACTTTTTTAATGGTGGGGAAGATTTCTTGACAACTTCAAATACAGGCAGTTAGAACTGATCATGTAAACCCTATTTATCAGCAATCTTCAATCTCTTGTCAGGTTCATTTCATACACCTTGGAGGAAAGAGAGAAAAATGTCTGTAGGAAGAAAGTGTTGTAAATGATAAAAATATACATTTTCCTTTTAATGTGACTAGAGTTATTACTCATGAAACACGTTGGATTAACAGCCTGACACGAAACCAAAGATGGCAAATGTGTTGGCTGAATGAAAAATGCTTCAGTGCCTGAATTCTATTGTATATGGGTTTATATACTCTGTGTGTGTGTGTGTGTGTGTGTGTGTGTGTGTGTGTGTGTGTGTGTAGGTAGTAAGTAGGTGGGTGGGTGGGTGGGTGGATGGATGGATGGATGGATGATGGATGGGTTAATAGCAATGGTGGAATTCAGCCAGTTCGCACCACTTCTGGAGAACCGGTTGTTAACTTTCTGAGCAGTTTGGCAAACTGGTTGTTGGAAGAACAACAACCAGTTTGTGAGTGTGGGTGTGTTTGTGTGTGACATCTGCAATGTCAGACTCCTGTGATAGTCTTACACTCTTTTCATTGCTTATTTTGTAATGTCAACTGGTTCTGGTATGAAATACATTTGTGAATGTATATGTAGCTATCATACCTAATTTGCTTTGTTTATGTTTACTATCTAAACAAAGAGGAATGATAAATGAAGTTACTTCTAATTGCAGGAAACTGTTTCTTTGCACAAAAGAAAATGAGTTCTTCTGCATCTGTTTTCCTTAAAATTATTCAGTTTATTTGAAACTATTTTGTGAATATTCCTAAAAGATTCTTCTTCTAAATTCCTTAGGAAAATGTTCACTTTGTTGTTGATTATATGATTTATAACTATAAATATATAATACAGAATTCTCAAAGGAGGAACTACAGATAGCATTTACCAAGGAGTAGCAATAAAAACAATCAACTCTACTGTGATAAAGATAAGCGATCATGGTAACTTATCCTGCTTCAAAGGCTATAAGTCCACTAAGTTGATCATTTTCTAGAACAAATATATGATCTGGAAAAAGAAATGATGACATTTTATAACTTTGGATTTCCCAGCAGTAGGTCCATAGAAACAAATAATTTGGGCAATGATAACCATAGGCCAAAGGTTAACCTTATCTTTTCATAAGAATTAAAACAAAATAACCTTTGATACAGGGGTGAAATCCACAATTTTTCCCTACCAGTTCTGTGGGTGTGGCTTGGTGGGCGTGGCAGGGGAAGGATATTGCAAAATCTCCATTTCCACCCCACTCCAGGGGAAGGATATTGCAAAATTTCCATTCCCATCCCACTCCAGGGGAAGGATGCTGCAAAGTCCCCATTCCCTCCCCACTCCTGGGGGAAGGATATTGAAAAATCTTCATTCCCACCCCACTCTGGGGCCAGCCAGAGGTGGTATTTGCCGGTTCTCCAAACTGCTCAAAATTTCTACTACTGGTTCTCCAGAACCTGTTAGAACCTACTGGATTTCACCCCTGCTTTTATAGCCCTCTGACTCACATCCTTTCAGAAGTTCAAATAATTCTATCATATCTTCAGTCTTTTTGTCAAAGCTAAATATTCCTAGTTCCTTCAAATTAATTTTAGTTGCTACAGCCCTATCCCTTCCTGCTGCCCTGTGGCCTCAGGTGTGATCAGTCAATGAAGAAAAGACTTCTTCTCATGATTTGGAAACCCTAGGTATATTGATGAAGCCTTAAATTGTATTTACCTTTATTTAATTTCATAGTTATACTAAGCTGAGAGTATCCAGGATTACAGAGTACTTTTTTTTTGCTTATTTTAAGGTATACATCCTGAGACCCCAGAACTACTTGTGTCTTCTGAATCCTTTAACTGTAGACAAATCCACAGAAGAACTAATCTTGGTCCTTCAAAAGCTAGGGACACAGGGAGTTTAACTGAAGGCTACTGAGCTGTAGAAAACCATTGAATTTTTCATCCCATATCAGCTTTTCAATACCAGGGGGAAGTTTTATTTTAATAGTAGTTTCAACTGAGGACAAGCTATATCTTTTAGGCCTTATTGCTATCAACAGACAATCAATACTAATATTAATAGTGATGGCAAAAATAAGGCTAATTAATTGCAGAATAGAATAGAATAGAATAGAATAGAATAGAATAGAATAGAATAG
>WNWU01000043.1:7585707-7598503 GCA_012654045.1 Ptyas mucosa | reverse complement strand
TAGAATAGAATAGAATAGAATAGAATAGAATAGAATAGAATAGAATAACAGAGTTGAAAGGGATCTTGGAAGTATAACCCCCGGTCAGGAAAAAACCCTATAGCATTTCAGACAAATCTCTTCTTAAAAATTTCCTCTTCCTTAAAAAAGAGCATTCTTAAAAATCTCTTCTTAAAAATCTCTTCCTTAAAAATGAGCATTCACAACTTCTGGAGGCAAGTTGTTCCACTGATTAATTGTTCTAACTGTCAAGAAATGTCTTCTTAATTCTAGGTTGCTTCTCTCCTTGATTAGTTTCTCTCCATTGCTTCTTGGCCTGCCTTCAGATACTTTAGAGAATAGCTTGACTCCCTCTTCTTTGTGGCAGCCCCTGAGATATTGGAGCACTGCTATCATGTCACCCTTAGTCCTTCTTTTCATTTAACTAGACCTACTCAATTCCAGCAACCATTCTTTATATATTTTTGCCTCCAGTCCCCTAATCATCTTTGTTGCTCTTGTCTTCACTCTTTCTAGAGTCTCAACATCTTTTTTGCATTTTGGTGACCAAAACTGGATGCATTATTCCCAGTGTGGTCTTACCAAGGCATTATAAACTGCACATCAAGACAACTAGATACAAGAACATTTTTTTCCCGAATGCCATCTCTGCTAAACAAATAATTCCTTTAACACTGTCAAACTATTCACATTAGGCTGCATTACTATTGTTATTGGTCTTCTCATCATTCCTGTCACCCATCACCTCCCACTTGTGACTGCATGACTGTAACTTTGTTGCTTGTATCCTTGCAATTTATATTTATTTTTTATTGTTTCCTAGTATGATTTGATTGCTTATTGTACTGTATGACTGTCACTGGGTGTTGTGCCTTGTAATTCTTGACAAGTGTATCTTGTCTTTTTATGTACACTGAGAGCATATGCACCAAAGACAAATTCCTTGTGTGTCCAATTACACTTGGCCAATAAAGAATTCTCTATTCTCTATTCTCTTTTCTCTCTATAAAGTGGTATTAACACTTCACATGATCTTAATTCTATCCCTCTGTTAATGCATCCTAGAACTGTGTTGGGGTTTTTTGGCAGCTTCAGCACACTAGGACTCCAAGATCCCTGTGAAAGATAGTGCTTTCAGAGTTCTTCATGTACATTATCTTGGTGCATAACCCTGCCACCGAATCATGCATGTCGGGATGGTCAGAGGGGAGAGAAGGAAGGCTGGGGACAGAGGTACCACCCTGAGTCTACAGCAGAAGCAATACTAAACCAGGAACTTCCCAATTTGTTAAGTCTCTTAGCCACATTCAGTGGAAATCAATTCAACTTAAAAGGCCCCTCAATTTCCAGGGTCAGACCTTATCTTTCAGAATCTCATTTTGTTTCACCTCCTTATACATAAAATGGGAATTACAGTGACTCCCTTATAGCAGTTTTTCTGAGACTAGCAAAAGTCTCTTTGCCTACTAGAAATAACTAGAAATAATAATACCAGAATAAAATGCAAAAGGGGTGCACATTCTTCTTCGGGGAAAGATGAAATAGTAAAAGCAAATATGCCAACCTAAGAAAGAAGAGAAGAGAAACAGGCTGTTCTAAGTAGGGTGCATTATCATAAATATAAATGCATAATGTTGCAAGATTATATTCCTGAGCATATGCAGTGCTTTTAATTAAAATGCCACCTAACTTCTCCTCAACCCAACATCCCTTTGTGTATGTGGGGCTTTGAAATGATAATGTGTACAACCTAGCACCGCACAGCCACCCCCTCACAAACCCTTTTTCATTTCTGAGCTTAAAATATTTAGATTTCTACGGAATGGAAAGAAACCAAATCAAAAAGTGTAATTAAAAAAAAAAGCAAGAATAAATAAAAATAAAATCACATCTTCCTACCTATAGATTGGTCTGCTAACCTCATCTCTTATTAGGTTTTCAAGACCTGGATGTATAAAAATTAACACATACATCAATATTTAGCTTAAACATACATGCAAAAAAATTACATCCTCCCGGTTATATTTTTAAGTCTTGTTTTTATTTCCTCTCCTTGTCTTTCAGCATAAACACTCAAGCTTATAAGACATCAATTTTATATGCCGGGATCCCAATGAACTGTTTCTGCTTAAAATGACACTTCTGTTTAAAGACCAAGTGATTCTCCAGAATGTATGATTTACTGCAGCAACACTCTATAAGCTTCATTTCATACCTCCAAGAACTAACTAGTCCAAGTGTTAAATAAACATGAAGTACCAGGCTTGTTTTCTTTCCAAAAGTGCAATCACTGTGTTACTCTAATGATTAAATATTGTTTAAATATACAACTGAGAGACTGGTTTCACAGTAGATTCTTTCCCCGCACTTCATTTTTTATGTATTAATTATTTTGTGTTCAGACAAAGAATTTAATTAGAAATCACAAAGAGCTTCTGAAGAGTGAAGTGGTAAAGGTTTTATCTGCTGTAAACCACTGAAGAACGGGCGTAATTTGGAAAGAAAAAGGAGTTTGCCAAGAGATAAATCTTACCTGGATCTGCATTAATAACATGTGGAGGGGAAGAGGGTCGGGGGGGGGGGGGGAGAAGATTAAGCCAGCAAATAGTCTGGAATTTGGTTGTGGAAACAGAATTGCTACGACATTGTTGGAATGGAATCTTCAACCTAATGTGGAATAACCCTAATCTCAGTTATATTTAGCAATGCTGTATCAGCTTTCCCCAACATGGCACTTTGCCAGCATATAGGGAGAGTGTGCCACACTAATAAGGACTGATGAGAGCTGTCTTATATGATCACGGAAGAGAGCAATGATAGCCGATCCAGTAACAGGTATTTCTAAGTTTAATTGTATTTCACTAACAAACAAAGCAAATTAGCATAGATCCAAAGTGATTAGGCTAAGAACACCGTGAGACAACAATTGACTAGTTCCTGAACCACAACCTCCAGAGGATGGCATTGCAGATGTTCCAAGCTGAATTGTAAAAGGACAGATAAGAATACTTCTCTTCTCCCTAGGTACAGTATCAAGTGAATCTAGGGAACCCATTGTATGTAGTCCTTTCTATAAACTCAGAGATCTGTTATATTTTCTCAGATAAGAGAGTTGGTCACTTGAGGATGCCCCTAACTCTGAGGTGAAAAGAAATCAAGCTATTTTCCAAAGCACCTGAAGGCAGGGCAGGCAGCAATAGATGGAAACTAATCAAGGAGAGAAGCAACCTAGAACTAAGGAGAAATTTCCTGACAGAACAATTAATCAGTGGAATGACTTGCCTCCAGAAGTGTGTGCTCCAACACTGGAGGTTTTTAAAAAGAGATTAGATGACCATTTGTCTGAAATGGTATAGGGCCATGATTGCGAACCTATGGCATGTGTGCCACAGTGGCACACGTAGCCATATCAGTGGGCACGCGAGCTCAGCTCCAGTGTGCATGCACGTGCCGGCCAGCTGATTTTCGGGTCTTCTGGGCCCATCAGAAGTAGGGAAACAGGCTGTTTCCTGCCTCCAGAGGGCCTGGGGGTGTGGGGAAGGCCCATTTTCTTTCTCACCTGGCTTCAGGACCTCTCTAGGAGTCTGGGGAAGGAAAAAATGGCCTTTCCCACACACACACCGAGGTCCTCTGGAGGATGAAGGTGGGACCGGAAGTTGTTAAAAGGGCCATTTTTGGCCTCCAGAGGAGCTCTGGGCAGGTGGGGAAGGCCGTTTTCACCCTCCCCAGACTCCTAGAGAGGCCCTGAAGCCAGGTAAGAAAGAAAAACGGGCCTACCAGGCCATCACATGCCCGGAGCAGGGGGGGTTCGCATACATGGGGGCGGGGTGTATAGAATTATGGGTGTGGGCACACACACGCGCAATCCCCACCCCTACCCCCCTTCCTGGCACACGATTGCAAAAAGGTTAGCCATCACTGGTACAGGGTTTCCTGCCTGGGCAAGGAGTTGGACTACAAGATATCCAAAGTCCCTTCCAACTCTGTTATTCTGTTCTGTTATTCTGAAACAATAAATTCCAGGAAATTATTCCATACTACTGCATACTTCATCCCTGGGCTCAGGTCCTATTTACAGTATTTGTGGCCCAGAAGCTTCTTTCTGTCTGTTAAGATCAGTGGTTTTCAAAATAGACTTAGTCCAAACATATGGTGGAAGAATATTTGGAAAATAGAGAAATATTAACTGTTTTCAAAAGCCAGGATAGTGGCTCAAATCTCAACACTCAAGATTCTCTCAAATGTAATGACATATCTGTGTCCAAAAATGTGAATGAAAAAAATAGAATTTTATTTTTTGTCTGATCTCTTTTCTGGCCCCAAATCAAACCCTTCACATTGTTTGAATGTAATTTGTTCCTCTGGTTTTTGTTCTATGATTGAATGTACTTAAACCTTTTTTGGTAGCAACCTTGTACTACAACTTTGACACATTTGAAGAAAGAAGATCTATAGGGAAATGTAGAACCAAGAGCCATAAGACACTAGGTTACAGTTCAGATGAATTTGCAATTTAAGCATATGATGACTAGGGAAGAGATGTAGAGGCACCGTGAAATATATCCTTTAACTGCCACATCTACAGAAAGGTTAATTAAGTCATCAGTGACTGGGGAGGAAAGTGCAAAACACTGTTTCCAAAAAAAATAACAATACACATTTTCAAGTGCTATACAAATGTGTAACATCCCAATAACAATATGCATATCCCAATAACAATATGCACTGGGATTACTTAATATATAGAAAAACAGAAGTTCTCACCATGAAAGGAAGCACAATTAATTAAGGATCCTGGAAGAATAGAAAATGTTGGCATTAAAGTCTGTCCTCCATTGAGTTATTAAGCAATACTTTGGGGTACATTTGGAGATGTCAGGAATGGGGCCTCACGCAAAGTGGGTCCTATTGTGGAGGTTTTAAAAAATTGAAACAAAATATTCATGAACAAGTAATCTGATATGGGGGATTCCTGACTCTACAAGTTAGTTCATTAAAATATAGCTACAATAAAAGCGAGACAACCTAGACATTTTTTTAAAAATCGCTTTTCTGCTAGTAAGAGGCTAATGAGAAATTATATAGATGTGTACCTGGTTTTAGCAAAAATACCAGCAGTGGATATCTTACCTGCTGTATTCTACCCACTGCAAAGGAATGTGTAAGTGAGAAATTCAGAACAGATTTGTTACATCTGCATTATTGGCATGTAAAAACAAAAAAAAACCCAAATCACTCTAGGCTCAGAGCCTGAGCACTTGCCAGCTGGTAATAAATGGATGTCAGGTTAAGGATTTACAACTAGTGGGGGGGGAAACACATGCACAGAGCCTGGCAGTATCAGTGAAAAAGAAGAATCACATGAATTTTTTTTCCCCAAAACACAATCTAAAAAATAATTGTATCTTCTTTTTTTCCCTCTTGCAGAGATGTACACTTCCTTTAAAGCAGTCTGCATACCTATGAGAAAAGGAACAACAGAAGCATTTTATCAAACCCTTCTTAAAAAATCATATATTGGGTCATAACAGGTAGGCACCTGATGCTTTTCTTATCAAAAGTCTTTTTCATCTACTTACACACCATTAGTCTTAGAGTTAAGTCCATTTGTTTCCAGGGCAGGTAAATCTCATACCAACTTCTGATGTGGAACCTCCAAATTCTGTGGAATCCTATAGCTCAAAAGAGAGGTTCTCTACTCACCTGTCATATATATCAATAGTAATAGCACTTAGACTTACATACCACTTCAAGTGCTTTCCAGCCCTCTCTAAGCAGTTTGCAGAGTCAGCATATTGTCCACAACAATCTGGGTCCTCATTTTACCCATCTCAGAAGGATGGAAGACTGAGTCAACCTTGAGCCTGGTGAGATTCAATCTGCCAAACTGCTGGCAGCCGGTGATCAGCAGAAGTAGCCTGCAGTACTGCACTCTAACCACTGCGCCACCACGGCTCTTATATATACACATACACATACATACACTCAATTAAAAAGAAATGGGGAATAGAATAAAATTGACATTCTTGCCAATCTCTAATATTATTTTTAATATTGTTTTACCAACAATTCCTCTACTGGAACTAGTCCCATAGATGGTTTTAGAAATAAAATAATAAACTTTGAATGACTTCAGCCCAGTGCTTTTACTATTCATAAAGGAAGTCAAAGGTAGAAAGGCATACCAAGACACTAGAGGTGGTCATGGGAAGAAATCTCCATCTTTATTTTGTGACAAATGGAATTTTTAAATGAGCCACCATCAACATGACAGCCATTTTTCAAAATGGCAAACTGTTGCTTTAGTAGGAGCCATGATGTGAGAACACAGAGAATAGCTTTGGTTGCTGTATTATGGATAGAGAGGAGTGTGTTAAGAAGATCTGGAGGATTAGAAGAGGGTAGTAGGAAGATTTTATTGATAGTAAGTGTAGGCAGATGTGACAGGAAGTATTGACTGATATGAGACATTTTGAGGAGGCTGGGAAAGTAACTGGAGAAATGTTACATATAAGCAACCATCACAGCCCTTCAGAAACTCATGCCTCACTCACCTGACAAATGATTACTGTAATTGGCTTTATATGAGATTGCATCTGACAACTTTGTGAAAGCTACTGCTGGTCCAGAATGCAATGCCTCATTTTAGCAATAGCAATAGAACTTAGACTTATATACTGCTCTATAGTGCATTGCAGCACTCTCTGAGCGGTTTACAAATGTCAACATAGTGCCCCAACAATCTGGTTCCTCATTTTACCGACCTCAGAAGGATGGAAGACTGAGTCAATCTTGAGCCCATGAGGATTGAACTCCAGACTGCAGGTAGAGTTAGCCTACAATACTGCATTCTAACCTCCATGCCACCAGGGTTCCTGGCTTTATGCCCATTTGAGATCAATGTTTTGCAAGTTAGATTGGTAACTGATTGGCTTCTGAGTTCAATTCAATGTCCTTTCAGCCTCAAGATGGCATTGCAATCTTGACAATCATACACAAATAGAGTTTTTCCCCCACACTATCACTCTACTAAACAACTAATTCCCACAATACTTTCTATGCCCTAGGACAGGACTGTCTTCCATGGGCCGGATGCATCACATGCTGGCCACGCCCACGCCCGCTTTAGCAAAGAAGAAAAAAGTCCTGATATGTCATGTTACGTTGCCATGATGACACAAATTTGACACCCTGCCCTGGGATGTCAAAGCCCCTGGTAGGGTTGT
Organism: Ptyas mucosa; assembly: GCA_012654045.1. Classification (NCBI taxonomy): domain Eukaryota; kingdom Metazoa; phylum Chordata; class Lepidosauria; order Squamata; family Colubridae; genus Ptyas; species Ptyas mucosa. The sequence goes on along the minus strand of WNWU01000043.1, from coordinate 7,591,277 downwards.
ATTACCTATTATCCTTCTCATCTTTTCATCTTTCCTATTATCTATTTCCTTAGCTTCTTATGACTATATCTTTGTTGTTCGTATCTTATGATTTATGTTGACTTCCTTTATTTAGTATCCTATTATGATTTATATTGTGTGCTTATTTAGTATCTTATGACTATCACTGTTTGTATCTTATGATTTATGATGATTGTATTTTATGATTAGGATCATGATTTATCACTTGTTGCTTATATGTACATTGAGAGCTTATGTACTGGAGACAAATTTCTTATGTGTCCAATCACTATTGGCCAATTAAGAATTCAATTCAATTTTTATCACTTATAAGCCCCTTCTTTGCATAGGACTCAACAACAGAGTTGTTTTTTACTATCTGGTAAAATCAAGCAGAATGGGTCCCATTAATCAAGCAGTGCCAGCCAGTTGACCCAAGAAATATGTCTTGGCAACTGCCCTCTGAAATGATATCACCCTAGAGATCCAGATAGTTCCCACCTAATTATATTCGGGAAGCTATTAAAGACCTGGTCATTCTCTCAGACTTTGGGGCAGGTGAATGTTGAGCCTCTGCTGGATTGTTGCTACAATAGATATATAATCAAACCATAGATCTAGTCAGCACCTTAGAAAGCTCTATTCAGATTTTTAAAAGTCAAGGTAGAATCAAGATTAGAAATATGCACACCTTGTCAGAGAAGGCGGCTTAGGTATTAGGGACCTAACTATTGTTTATTAGTCTTAAAGATATTTTTCAGCTGTCTTGTCCTCTTTGTGTAACTAAGATATTTTATAAAAAATATGACGAAATATTTCCTACACAGCATAAGGAAAAAGAATGCAAAAATAAAACTAATTATCTGATCATATTTAACCAATAAAATGTTCTAGCGAGCTAAAAACATGGTTTATGCTGGCATTGCAGTGTGAAAGCCTTAATTGTGACATGTCTCTTACATGTCATCATGTAGAAAATACTTCCTCTGCATAGCACAGACAGACAGAAGAAAATTGTATGAAGGACTAAGTATTTCCTCTAGAAGAAGAAATTTATCCATATTAGGGCCCAGGAATAAACTTGAGAAACTATAAGTGAAAGTTGTGAGGCTGGCTGTCAGGCTTTTAAAAACTGTTCAGAAAGAAACTCAGTTAAAGTACCTGTAACAAAGTACACATGTGGGATACGTAAGTCCAAGGTAGTCCAAAGCATCCAAAGTTTCAAGAGTAACTTTACATGTGCAAGACAAATCATAGAGTCAAAGCCTAGCCCCCAGAATCCAAGCTATTCTCCTTTTCTCAAGTGGTTTCCAGATATAGCATGTTGAACTACAGTTCCCACAGTCTTTAAATTATGTGACAAGTTATCCAACACATGGTAGGATAGTTTGGTAAAACTGCAATAGTTTTACCAGCATTAGCATTAGAAATAGCATTAGAAAGCTGATGCTATAAATGAGCTTCCATTTTCTACATGAAAGATCCTTCCACTTGATTCTTTCAGGAGCGATACCGTGGGATAGAATGTACACTGCTAATTGCGTTTGACGATATACAGTGACTTTGCATTTTTAATATTATTTGAGGAAAATATTTATAGCCCTAAGGATATTATTTCAAGAGCTAGGGGCCTGGTTTTCCACCCCATTAGATTGGCATGGAATCAATGGAGTGAAACCAAGAATTAAAAAACAAAGAAAGAAAGAAACAGAATTTGTGTGTGTGTGTGTATGTGTGTGTGTGTGCGCATGCTGTATGCATGGTGCGTATAAATCAAGTCCTGTTTTCCTAGGAAGGTGTCTGCAAAAAGTAACCCTTTGTAAGCAGCACATTGTTAAATTTTTACACTGAATATTAACAATTCCAAAGAGACAAAAGGATATGTATATAATTATCATTTTAAAAGCTCTCAATAAGAAGTTAAAACTCTTGCCTAGGAAAGGCTATCATGCGTTTTGGGCTTAGACGAATTGCTGTATTTGATAAGGAAATCAATAGAAGGCCAAAAAAAAAATCTAAAACCCATGAAATAAATATAGGAACCTGATAATTACTTGGGACCCAATTAATATCAGAATTGTTGCCATTACTCTCAGAGGAAAACCATTTCATCAAGCACACAGGTGTACTTTTCAACAGCGGATCTGCCTGATAAAAGATAGGAAGAATTTCAATGACACCTTGAGGGATCTTATGAATAAAATATCAAAAAATGGACCTTTTCTTTGTATATGGAGATTATAATGCAAAAATTGAAACAGGTTTATAACATATCCAATGTAAGATGTGTGCTATCTCACATTTAGGCAGCCAGACATTCCCAAGTCAAAAGTTTTAAATAATAAGACTCTTTTGGACAAACTTAGCTTCTCTCAGAATTATTGCACACTCCATCAGGCTTTCAAGGACACATAGGGAAAGTCCTTCTTAAGGTTTGATAAGGCAATAGCTACACACATTTCAGGAATATGTAACAAGTCACTTCAGCATTGAGTGGCAAAATCCTGAAGCTTCATTTGAAAGCAATAGCAATAGCACTTAGACTTATATACCGCTTTATAGGGCTTTACAACCCTCTCTAAGCAGTTTACAAAGTCAGCATATTGCACCCAACAATTTGGGTCCTCGTTTTACCCACCTCGGAAGGATGGAAGGCTGACTCAACCTTGAGTCTAGTGAGATTTGAACTGCTAGCAGTCGGCAGCCAGCAGTCAGCAGAAATAGGCTGCAGTACTGCATTCTAACTACTGCGCCACACATTAGTCTGGTTAATCAAAATTTGGAATTTTATCTCCAATCATTCACACTAACTTAACAACTGCACTGATTCACTTAACCACTGTGGCAAAAGAAAGGTCATTAAATGGGAGAAAACTTATTTAACAACTGTCTTGCTTACCAATGGAAATTTTGGGTTCAATTGTCATAATTTGAGAACTTTATATTTGTATGAGTATGTTCATGTATGTGTGTAAGTGTGTGTGTGTATACATATATGGAGAGAGAGAGGGAGGGAGGGAAAGTATATGAATAGTTATTCTGCTTATTTAACATACACTTAAGTTGGACTCCCTATTCTTGTCCGTACTTTCCTGTTTCATTTCTTTCTTTCCCTGCTTTTCATTTGCTCTATATAGAGTACACACCTAGTATACATTCCTGCCAATTTATAACATGTCAAACATCTGATGCATTGCACTCCAGTCCATGAAAACATATGCTATAATAAATGTGTTAATTTTGAAGGTGTCAGCAGATGGTTAGTTGCTTGGCCTCAACCAATTTTTCTGCCCTTCCCTCTCATCTCCATACTGATCATCAGGAAAGCATCCCAATCAGTAAAACATCAGCATTCTTTTATTATACCCCTTCTGCTTACATTCATGGACATTTACACACACACACACACACACTGCACATCTTATGCAATGGTTGGAATATCAATCACAATAGTTCAAACACTTAACACTGTTCACTACCAAATCCCATGAACATGTAGATCAAGCCAATCCCAAGGGTCATGTGAGTAAGTTTTCAAATACCTAAATTATCACACAGATAGAGGCCAGGTTTACTGTACCAGCAAGCATATTCAGGCCTGGGAATATGGCCTAAGCAGGACAGGAATAATTTCCATGAATCCTGATCAACTTCATAAAAATAAAAAAAGGGGGGGGGGAGAGGAGACATACTATTCCTTCCCACAATGTTGATGTATGAAATCTGTGCCATATAATTTCTTCCTAAAAATGTGACTGATGTAAGATGGACACGAGTCAGATTATGTGCCATGTTTTATGCCTTTTGGATTTTGCTCATGTGCAGTCTCACAGGGATGAAATGACATTCAGTTTTCCAGGCCGTCTATTGAAATATCCGAATGGTCCTCCTTCCAGCTGGTTCTTCAATGTGCCAGTATACAGTAGCTCTGCAGAAATGATTGGAGAATCGTTGAAGAGCCTCTGTTAAAAGTCCCATGCCCAGAACAAATAATTGGATTTGGGGGACCATATCATTCTGCCATTATAGCAACATAGGCAGCTAAAGCTATAAATTGTGATTTATGCACCAAGTTCCTGACCAGGGTAATGTCATTACCATCATAGTGTAAAATGTCTTGAGGTAGAAACTCTTTTTTCTTTGGGAGCAAAAAACAAACAGAGGTTGATTTGGAAAGGAGTGAAATTCGTTTAAGTGCTGCCAGCCATCTTTGACCTCATGTTTGAAAGTCTGTGGCAGGTATCTTGGAAAAAAAAAAGCAGAGGAAGAATATCATGCAATAAATGATAACTGAGATGAGGGGAAACTAGAAATACGTAGCCTGTTCTCGTTACTGCTTAATTTTCTCCACATGGATAAGATCACCATTTGGGAGTGGGGAGAGATGTAAGCCATTTTTCTGCTGCTTCTGCTGCTTCTAAGCCCAGGTACTTAGCAAGATAGTGTAACTCCCTCTCACTTATTTCTCTAGCGGGAAGACTCTTTAAGACATTACGCAGCCTCGGAACACACTATTGGGACTTGCAACATTTCCAGTGTATATGTTTGCTTGCTAATCTGCATCTCGTCAGTGTATGTTATGTAAGCTGTTTAGGTTCAAGGGTGTTTCACTAGCATAGCTTATTGGGGACTGCATTTTCTCCAGAGTGCATGGCAAGCTCTACATCAAAGCCTGATTGAGCAGAAAATATGTGCTAATGTTCACAGCAGTACTCTATTATGGTATAAGTATGCTTGTAAATATTCACTACATGTTATTACGCCATTTGAACCAAGAATATTGCAGGGTTAAAGGTCACCCCTAATGCTCTCTCAGGAGGCAGCCGTTTTGAATATAACCAAATGGGATAATGGTCAGGAATACCCAGAGGGGGCGATGTAGCACGTCGTAAAGAATTGTGCTGTGAGTTTTAAGTTTTCAGGACAACAAAGATGCCAACGAGATAGCTCCTATGCAGTCATTATTAATGGAATGACAAGGCTATGTTAAACAGGGTGCCTTCGCTTCAATAAATCTGGTCCCTCTGCCATTAGTAGTCCTTACAACTGCAAATAGCAGTTAGGTTATAACCTAACATGGCAGAATGTTATCCCCTCAATCTCTAATGTATTTTATAATGCTGATAAAGTCAGGAATAGCAATGGTTTAAACCCACTTAATCTGTGAGAAGTTTAAGCACGAATTTCGAATGCAAAAAACCACTTTGATATTAGTTGGCTTAATTAAATAGAAGGGCTGTTTAGTAGTCGATGCTCCGGAAAGCATGTATCTTGGAAAGCCAAAGGAATCCACCCACACTGAGTTCCCTTTATCCCTTAGTGGTATGTGCTTAGGAGTGAGCAATTTCATTAATTCCAGAGGAACATGCCATGTTACAAAATCCTAGGCCTTTGCAAGCAAAAGGCTGCATCAAAGCCCACAAGGGTACGAAGTTAGCCCCCATCTACAGCTGCTTAAAGTGCTACGGGTATTTCTTTGCATAAGCATCTTTTAGACTTTGCATCCAAAGTGTTACTCAGTTTTATACATATACATATACATATACATATACATATACATATACATATAC
>WNWU01000043.1:7575180-7585269 GCA_012654045.1 Ptyas mucosa | reverse complement strand
ACATATACATATACATATACATATACATATACATATACATATACATAAGCACCTGCTGATTTTGGTAGCTTTCACATTAGTACCAAGCTCTTTAAACATAACCCCAATGGATGCATATGAGAGATAAAGACTACAATCCAATAGATACTACAATCCAATAGATATCGTACATATATTGTCCCACTGAAAATAAGGGGCTTTTTGATTAAGCTTGCATATAGATTGAGTTGTTTTGAAGCTAGAGCTTTTAATAATCAGATTTTTTAAAAATATGGAAAATACGGCATGTTCCCTTTTGGTATATAAATAAAGCTAACATTCATATTATTGTGATTTATTTATGTATGTATTCATTCATCCGCCCATTCATTCATCACATGTATGTAGCAATCCATCTCTACAAATTTACTTTAGGCAGTTACTATAAAAACAGGCTATAAACACAGACCATCAGATGAAACAAACATTAAAAATCATTCCATTATTTAAAACACTGTGAGACCACATTTTTGATGTTACATACTGTATAGCCATTTTACCATCTCACCAAGAGTTTACTCTTGCCCGTGAAAAGGTACTTCAGTCCACATTGGATTTGGTCATAGTAACTGGTTGCAATTACTATAAAATAGAAAGTATACTTCTGTGCCATTGGTTTACAGCAAAGAGATGATAAAGGTTTCCTTAGTCTAAACTGCAATGGCATAACTGATTCTGTTGATGTTGCCTTGGTGCTCTTATCATTTGCAGCCATGGATGCAATAAAAATATTCCAAATTAGAGCAACACAACTCAGCTCAGTGGTCTACACTCAGTGTGATCTAAACTGAAATATGCTTCCTACTTTGTTGAATCAATGTGGAAGTGTTATGTCTGTAATACACATAGATTTAGTCACTATGGACAAACCTTGATTCCTATTATACATCTACTTGCCCCAATCTGGTGTCCTCCACACGTCTTGCAATTTCCGTTCCTGTAAATTCCCAGTCTGAAAAGCTATTTTGCACACTGTGTTCTAAATATGTAATGATGTCTTCTTCAAGGAAGACAGAGTATTAATTCTCTGCTTAATATGCTTCACCTTCATCTTTGCAAATCCACTTCTACATCAAGAGAGTCTAAATGAACTTCTTAAATAAACAGAACTGCATAATTGGCTAGAATATACAGACATTATTTGTGAGGTTTCACAAAGAGATCAGTCTTAAGAGTATATGAACACAGCTTCAGCTCAATAAGAAGGCTGTGCAGAGAGGGTAATTCTGTTGACTCTTCATAATAAGAGAGGGACAAAAGAGGGTTTTGTCCCCATGTATAATAATGGATATGTGATATAGTTTCACCATTAAAAACAGCATAGTTTTTTCTATTAGGATGATGAATACCTAGTAAAGCATTTCTCCCTCACCCCAAAAAAGTTGTTTAATTGGGCCAATGGGATTCAATCTTTGATTTCTAAACAAGCATACCTTTAGATCTGGCAAAATATTTCACAAATTAGATGATAGTGTTCTCATTGCCCAGCAGCTGAAACCTTAGTAGCAGTGCATGAAATTAGCACTGGTTGAGGTAAGAGAAGTATTTGTTTGCTTGATAGCAATCACATGGTGGCAGGAGGCTACATTTCAGCAAAACTGATAAATAAGGTCTCTGCTGTCTGAGTGACTTCGCCATTGAAAAAGAATCTACATATGAATCAATCTGCCGCAGTTATATAAAGTCTAATAAAAGATTCTGAGAAATGTCTTAGGTTGCACAATTAATTTATGTAGGATTCAAGCCAGATTGGTGACCCTACTATCCATTCAGATGAATCAGAAAATAACATCAGTATGTTGCACATACTTCAGCAGATCAATACCCATGTTAAATTTCAAGAAAGTTTGTCATGACTTAAATAAACTTCTAAATGAATCTTGGGCTTTCCCAGACAAAGCACTCCAAACCATTGTGAGAAAACATGTTTGTATCACTGAAAATAGCTGGGTTAATTCCAAGATCAAGAAATAAACACTCCATGCATTGCTTGCCATCAAATAAAGGCCTCTGCAACTGATGCAATGAACACGTCTAATGTCTGAAAACAACAATGTTAACACTAGCACTTTCTAGCATTCCAACAGTAAAGAAATACCCCCAAAGGATTCAAATTAAATGCTCAAGCACCCTGAACATAATGTAGAAAAACAGGCATCTTCTTCAGAGGGGACCTTTTGAGAAAATGCAAGGATGATTTTTAGACCACGGTGAATATAGTATAAAATTATACTATATTCACCATGGGCCAAAAATCATCCTATTTTCTAATGCTCCATTTCTAATGATTGAGAACACAGATTCTAATGCTGTGCATTGGTATGAATAGCAACAATAGGAATAGCTCTTAGACTGTTTCATAATATTTTACAGCCCTCCCTAAATTGTTTACAGAGTTAGCATATTGCCCCCAACAATCTGGGTCCTCATTTCACTGATCTCAGAAGGATGGAAAGCTGAGTTAATCTTGAGCAGATGAGAATCAAACTCCTGGTTGTGGCAGAATCAGCCTGCAATACTGCATTCTAACCACCGCACCACCATGAGTCATAATCCTTCATCACTGAACCTGTGATATTAAATGGCTTATCATAGAATCTGACTATTCATGAATATTTTTCAAGGTTGTTGTAGAGACTAAGGAAGATGACCCAACTGAGATAATCACACTCATTGACAAAACTGAAGCATTTTTAAAGTTTCAAAATGGCTCAGACAGACACTTGTGCAATTTACTAATCTATAAAATGCAGGAGGAAAAACTAAGCAAAATCAGACTTGCAAGATTATCTTATTATAGTCAATCTTAATAAAGGTAATTGTAAACATCTTGTGGAATTGATTTCATGAACTGGTCTATGTAGTTAGATTGACACATCTGAACCAGAATATGAATAATCAAGACTGATCCCGTTATTATATATTTTAGAGGTCATCCTATGGATTTATCAAAGGGCCATGGGATATCTGGGAATATATAAATCCATTAGGCCACCTCTTGTATCCTGCATTTCTGGGAAGAATGCTATTTTTTAAAGGAAACATGAAAAAGGAATCTCTAATAGAATTATTCATATGAAACTATGAATGAAAAAAATGAAGGTCATGTTCTCAAATCAATAAATAGGTAGTAGCAAGCACCTATTTTCTGAACTAAGCACAATTTCTTAAACTATTGATACTGTGTGTCATTCTCTCCTCCCTACCTTTCTTAATTTTAGAAATAATTATGAATCTATTTATTTTAAATATTTGTATCTTGCTTTCTAGATCAAACCCCTCCTGTAGGTGATTAATCCTCACAAATAAATCTAATAGATACTAATTAGTGAAATAAGCAATTAAGTGAATATTGTAGTAACATTAACAGAAAAAAATGCAGAAAAATTAGCCCAAGTGAAGGTTTGTTTAACCCTTGGAAATTCTACCTACCTACCTACCTATCTATCTTTTCTTCTGGTGTACGTGTTTAAGTTGGCAGGTCAGTTCGTTCACCCAATGTCACAAGCAACAGTTCACTGCTGTCTTTCACTGCTACAATGTTCTTCCCAGAAACTGTTGTATGGCTATAGTTGCAAGTTAGCTGCTGCACCTAATGGACCATTATTTAATCCAGCAAGGGGCCTGAAATGCTTTTTTTAAATATATTTTAACCAGATTGACTGGTTAATTTGCAGCCATTACACAGTGCTTGCATATGACTTGAATATTGGCAAATGAGAACTAGAGCCATTGGACTTGGTCTTGACTCAGCAAAGTCCTCCTTAAGTAATTAAACAAAGTGCTCAAGATAATTGAAGAGATAAAAGCCTCATCCTTTTGTAAATTAAAAATCCACTGGTGAGCCCAGGAATCCTAATTCTGAAAAATAAAGCATAAAGGCTGAAGTCAGTCAACTCCTGTGTTAAATGATATCCTGTGGCTAGAGCCCAGCATGGATCACTATACATGTAGGCACAGCTGTTGAATGCAGTGGGTTTAATTCAACTGCCTTTTTCTAGTCATTAATCTAGAGGGCAAATCGCATACCAAAATTTGTTTCTAGCCTTGAATTGCCTTAACTGGGCATAACTGGCACCTGACATATAAGACCTTTACTGTTGACTTAAAGCTTATTCAAGCTCTACCTTTCAAGCTTTGCCCAAGATGCTGTATATGTAAATGGTATTTCCATATTAAAAATTCAACCTTAGTCATGTTTACTTCAAATCCGCAAAGCTCATCCATTATTAGGTATTGCTATATCACTCAGAAACATGTCCCAAATGCTGGCAGTAAGTCTCAATGACATATGCAGACATACAGTATATATATATCTCGCATTCAGTATTATAGACCAACATAATAACTAAAAAGCCACTGGCTAAAAAAACAACAACAGTGAACAAAATGAACCTTTAAAAGTTAATGACTTAAGGGTGCTTTTATAGTTGTAAAAAGTATGTTGGGGCTTACCCTATTTGTCATTAACACATATTCTGAAGGCTTGGCTAATATAATGTGACACAAAATTAGTCAAACACAATTCATGCAATATTGTTTAATTTTACTCCTCATTTAACTTGGTTTTAAGCAAAATCATTATGCCACATGATAGCGTTGACATGAACAAGAAATATTTTATAATAGTTTCTGCATTTAGAAATGAGTTATTAGAAGCTGCATGCCGAACACATTCTTAACTATGAAAACTATAAAGCTAATAGCTTAATCATATTTTGACAACATCTACATACTTTATGCATTATTTACAAGAAAGATATAAAAATGAAACCACTGTACTTCTCACACCATACTTCACAGTCATAGTTAACTGGTTAAAGATGTAACACATTTATCTTCTAGAGCTTTGTATTTGCATAGGAACATTTGCATATGATGTTGCAATGTGATCTTAATGTAAAATTTAATCTTAGTGCTTTACTTCTGATGTGCATAGTATGCTCATTTTAAAAAATGGTAAAAATAAGTTTGCTAGATGCAAGTGCTTCAATCATTTGTATGAGGACCATGGAAAAATAAAGGGCAACTGAGGAAAATGCTTACATGAATTAACTCCTAATTTTCCGTATTTTATTTTAAATTTTAATTATGTTAGAGCCTATTTGTTAGCATATCAATTTTACTTGCTTCTTATGGACTTCAACATCAAGCTGCCATTTAAATAATTTGAAATAATGTTAGCTAATCTTGCCTGCATTTGGAAGCTAAGCAAGGTCACATCTGCTCATACTTGGATAGGAAACTACTTGGGAATGCCTGGACTGTAGGCTACACTGGGAAATCCAAAATCATCCTATAAATAGATCATGGCAAACCACTTCTGTAGAGCAGTGTTTTCTCAACCTTGGCAACTTTAAAACATGTGGTCTTCAGGTCCCAGTATTGGGAATTGGAGTCCACATGTTTTAAAGTTGCCAAGGTTGAGAAACACTGCTATAAAGAAAACATCATAGACAATATTTATATTTTAACTAGCAGTTATAAACTCCAGTGGTGTTACAACTTCTCATTGAAAGTACTGTTAATATAATGCATGAATCAAGTTTTAAAAAAAACTGCAGAATTAATATTGCTTTAAGCATTTGTACAAAGATAAACTAAATGTCTACAATTCTGACATGCGACACTTAAGCTTTAATTTAAATGTGAGTAGTAAAGCTTCCTGGAATATTTACCCAAGTACAATTCCCTAACTGTTTTTTCATCCTTGGTTGTGCATTAGTGTTGTGAAGCATAATAATACCAGGAACAAGAAAGGGATGTCTGATTCAATCTGGGTTTGCCTCTAATAATTTCAGGAATGAATCAGAGATTGTTGCTTGATGTCAAGCAATAATAGTTAACTTATCTGCCCAGTTAAATTCATCTTATTACCACTCAAAAAATTAGTGAAATCACTTTATTTTCTTATTGTATCAAAGAATTCTGTGTGCATACAGTAATTGGTTTTTCTCTCCCATTTCACTGGGAAAAGCAGAGTGTTGAAATTTCTCTGACCCACAAATGACCCCGTGTTGACCTCAAAGGACTACTTTGTCTTTTCAGTCTCACTGGTGTGCCTCCTGGGCATAGTTGAAATTGTATCTGGTGATTCCATGATGTGGCCAACTATCTACTAAGGACTGAACTAACAGCACTATGTTCAATTAATTCTAGGAACACGGGATGGCCTTGAAACACAATCCCAGGTGAAGAATGATTTTTTTCTCTCTCAGATCCCCAATGGACCATCTATCTTTAATAAACCCTGATCTTTGAAATGCGTAAAAGCATGCAAAAGACATGCAAATAAAAACACGTTAAGGCATAGAGGTGAGATTATACCTTGTGCGATTTAGACATTAGGAAGAAATGGAGGCAGCCTATTTTCCAGATGTCCTTAGTAAACAGCGATTTGGGAACGAAATTGCAAAAAGGAAAAGACCAAAGTAAATAGTATCAGGGCAAATGTACTGAACAGCAGAGCCAGTGTACGTGCAAAGAAATGCTGTATTGAACTTTTAGTTATTTGTTATATTATCTGCACTCCTACAATGTTTGGCTGAGATTGCTCTTGTAAAGGTCCTTACTGAGGTAAATAAAACTGTAGAACCTTAGAAACATTGTATTATTACGGCCGCCAAGCTAAGGTGTACAGTACGGGAAATATCTCTCTGAGGAATAAATTACATCTGATGAGGGCCAAAAGAATACAGCTCCTGTTTCACGAAGTCTTCCAGGCAAAAGCAGAGATTTGGCAGTTTTAGCGTTGCTTTCAAGACAATACACGTACACCAAAAACATTATTCTTCACAGAGGGCCCCAGAGACTTTCCCAATCATCTGGACGCTCAAAGTTATTCCATAACCTCAGATTCTACACAGATCTTCTTTATTAATTTTAATTTGTCATCAATAACCTGACAGGCTCTCTTCGGCAAGAAATACTGCATTAACCGTTTCACTCATTGTGGCAGCTATTAAAAATGTGATAATGATTAGCAGTAATGAGGTCAAATAGAATAATGTGAGTATACGTTGCTACTAGCAAAATATAACACAAGAGGATTTATTATGTTCACTAGCTGAAATGTAATTTAAGAACAGGATATTGCCACCTGCAATGGAGTCTCATAGAGTTATCCAGATCATTTAGTCATGTCCTGCTAATATGTTTAATTTGCTTCTACATATATTACCGTCCCTTGCATTTTAAATAATTTAAATAGCTGTTGCTATGAACTTTATGTAAACATGAAGATAGAAAGAAATCCTTTAGATGATCATCAATTCAGACATAGTAGGGTGTAAAATCTCACTGTATCTCACAAAGCCCAGCCATACATTATACTATGATTTATTGATTAAAAATGCAATTTTCCTACCTTAAAATGAATTACCCCCCCTTTCATTTCCAAGGCAAATAGTTTACATTCTTCCTGAAACTGCAATCCAAAGTATATTTGAATAGGTAAATCTGTTCTGAAGGATATATCTAAAGGCTTAATTATTCAATAAATAATTGAAGGATTCTGCTATGTGCTATTCTGCAGAGTGAATAAATCTTTCTTAAACTAAACATAATCCAAATGGATATTGTAGGGTGATGTAGGAGAAGAGCAACCAGAGCTGGAGGGAGGAGTTAAATGTGTTATCAGCTTAGAGTCTTTATGTTGTCCAAGTTCAGCTCTTTTTGAATTCTGTTAACCCTTATCTGGTGCAAATTCCGATCTGAACTTTAGTTGACTAGATCCTTGGACATAGGCTTGAACAGTCAATCTTTCTGAACTGCAACTTAACATATGGTCCTGATACTTTGTGCCTGACAGGTGTCAATAGATTCAATAGCATACATAGAGTTTATAGTATTTAAACACTAGTAGTACATAGTAGCTCACTCTTAATTATATGACTTTTCCTCTTAGTTTATTTATTTATTTATTCAATGCGCATCTCAACACGTTTTTGATTTTTGACAAATCAGAGACTCAATTTGTTTCCCCACAATGGTAGGTAAAGCTGATTTATACTTTATAGCAGTTTTTAAATGATCAGATCTATAGATAATGATTTAAACATCTGAAAGGGAGAAGGTGATAGAGAGGAGACTTTTTAAGATCAGGAAAACTTTTTGTAGGGTGATTAATAGCTGGGATGAGGTATCTCTATAGCAATTATTGCATACAGGGCTTTGCCTCTTCATTGCAAAAAAAACAACAAACCAACAATATATAAATCAAAGCCTGCATGTTTCTTAGAGGTTCATATGCTTGGACAAAATCTGTATATTGAGGATATAAGTTCTAAAAATAGTTATACTGTACTGCATATATATATATATATATATATATATATATATATATATATATGAAAACTATTTTTATTTCTATAAGCCACACATCTCACAGATACTCTCCTTCAGATTTTAGAATAATAGGCTTGAAATGTTCCTTTGCCATTATAGTCGTATTTAGAAAGGCCCACATCTAAAGCGTATTTGACTTACTTTCAGTTAAAACTTGAAGCCTAACCGTCAACATCACTTTTCAGCCTATTGCTATAAATATAGCTATTTCAAAACATAGCGAATGACAATATATGACTAAGTCCATACTCAATTCAGTTTAGGTAAATGAGAATATTAGACTACAAACTAAACATGAATCAGGAAGTAATGAGTACTTAGAAAGTTAATGCTCCAGAAGTACAGCCTTATTCTGCATTGATCAGAATTTGCTTGAGCATTGCGTCAAGTTCTGAACCATACAGTTCAAGGAGAATATCAGGTAAGACTGTGGAAAATTTAGACAGGCTTCTAAAAACAAAATGAATAATGCCTTAAAATGTCATGTGGCAGTTCTATTAGCTGAGAAGGTTTCTTCACATGCTTTGCATATTCCCAATAGATGCTTCCTAGATGGCTTCTTCCTTGTGCTGGAGCCCACAAGGACGAAAATAATTTGATTTCCAAGGTACAACCAACTGGAATGGAGCCAAAGGATGGCAACAAAATTTTTCAAATATGAAGACAAGAAATTTCAACTAAGCATTACAAAGTACTTTCAAATGGTATTACCTGTCTGGAAGGGAGGGGGGTCATTTTTCATTAGAAATTGTTAATCAGACGTTGCATGTCCATCTTTTGAGAATGCCATAGATATCCTGCAATGCCAAACAAAGCCTTTGTTGAAGTTTAAGGTCATTTCTAACTCTGCATTTCCATGGCTACATTCGCATATTATATTAAGAGAAGGTTTGCTTAATTAGGTTTAGTAAATAAAATATAATTGGATTGATTTGCATAATATGCTATGATGTAAAGATATGGTTTAGAAACAATGGTGACTGATTCAGACCCTGTACTGGATTACAGAGAAGCAAACCACATCTTAGTAGCCTAGAATGATGTGAGACCTCTTTTTTGAGTTTGTAATATTAAATAAGCAGAGTTCCTTTTCTCAAAAATAATGTAGCCTGCAGATGAATTTGACATATTGACTGTTCATTTCAGAACCATAATCTAGAGTACAGGCTTATCTTCCATGGTGTTCAGATTTGACTTTTGTACCCTTCCTTTGCTGAATGAACTATCGGTCTTGAAAATCTGAGCAAGGATATAGTGCAGTGGTGGGATTCAGCCAGTTCGCACCACTTCGGGAGAACCGGTTGTTAACTTCCTGAGCAGTTTGGCAAACTGGCTGTTGGAAGAAATCATTAGGGCAGAGAACCGGTTGTTAAATTACTTGAATCCCACCACTGATATAGTGTGATAGTAAACCCTAATTATCTCAATAAAGATGAACATTTTACACAGAAAGCTTTTCTATCTTCTCCAATTCTGTCTAAAAGAAACATTGTTATTAAAATTTATTTAGTAGAATAAAAGCTGAAGCAAAAGACAATTTTTAGTAGATCCCTGAGTTGGAGAGCCAAATCTACTATTATTGCTATGTTATGTTATGTTACGTTACGTTACGTTACGTTACGTTGTTATGTTATGTTATGTTATGTTATGTTATGTTATGTTATGTTATGTTATGTTATGTTATGTTATGTTATGTTATGTTAT
>WNWU01000043.1:7470439-7575170 GCA_012654045.1 Ptyas mucosa | reverse complement strand
ATGTTATGTTATGTTATGTTATGTTATGTTATGTTATGTTATGTTATTAAAGCTATCAGGTGGATCTCCATAGAACTAATATTACTATATACAGTCAGACAGACATTTAGGCTGGATTTGGCGTTATTGTCCACCTATTCAGTCCTTTCTAAGGACCTCGGATAGGCAGACGTTGTTTAATGATATTAAAGGTATTGTCACAAGATGTAACCTGTTCCAAATAAAGTTGCCTTTTGCAAATGAATGGTGGTGATTTTGTTGCTGATAATGTTCAAGTGGTGCTCCAGATGGCTTGGGATTGCACCCAAGGCACTTTTTTTGCAATGTCCACCATCCAAACATTTTGTCTTTCTTATCGACCATTGTTAAGTCTGGAGTGTTATGTTGTAAATGCTTATCTGAATTTTGAAGTCACAGAGCACTGTAGCTGCTTCATTTTCTATTACTTTGTCTATTTTGTGGTTCCACTAGTTCTTGCTTGCAGGCAAGCAGTATTTCTTGCAGATATTCAATGCACCATTGTTGCTTCTTTGTCATGCTATATTGTTTGTAATCAGTCCGTGCTCTTGATTGCCCTGCAGCAGGTAACTAGACAGTCCATTGTTGTTGTTATTGTTGTTGTTGTTGTTATCTTCTTTGCAGAGGCAGTATCTGCTCTTTAGCACTGTCTTCTCAATTCTGACTTTATATGCATTTGTTTTTAAGGTTTAGTCTTGTGCAGCCAGAATTATTTTTCTTTAAATTTCTTACTCTTTTCCATTGCCAGATCTTGTTATCTACTTTCTGGCTATTTTTTTTTTTTTTTTTTTAGAAATGTATTGCCCATGTTGTGCTTTGCCTTGCCGTGTTTGTTTTCTATTCTTAATTTGGCATTTCTTATAAGCCAGTTTGGTCTTTTTCATATTTAGTAAGCCTTCATGACCTACTAACTTCAATGCATTCTTCTTCTTCCTCCTCCTCTTCTTTTTCTTCTTTTTCTTCTTCTTTATTATTATTATTATTATTTAAATTTTTTATACTGCCCTTCTCCCAAGGTACTCAGGGCGGTGCACAGCCAACAATAAAAACACACATATACATAAAATTTAAAATTGTTCTCCTCCTCCTCCTCTTCTTCCTCCAAAAATAAAGTATTTAGTTCTCTTTGTAAATCAAACAGGTCCAAATTTATTTTGGCCTCCATGAAACAATCTAAAAATATGCTATAAGCACCATATATATTTGCCATTATTGGAAGGTTTTACTGAAAAGACTTAAAAAATATTTGCTCTACACCTTTTCCAAATCTCATTTGATACTTCCAAAGCATAAAGTTCAAAGCATTTTCTCTTACAAAACCCAAATAAGCAATACCATGATTTGGAAGTACATATAGATGAGCATGTTAAATCATATTCAGACTATGTAGAGAGCATGTGTTATACTGTGATTTCTTTCTATTTTCCCTAGCAAAACAATGGCTGGAGTTACTTTGCTTGAGGAAACCCCAAGGGAGTTGGGTTGCTTAAGTCTCTTTTGTATTTCTGTAAACAAGTAACAGTCTTCCAAGCCTGCTGTTCATGTGATGTAACAACAACTCACGACTTTACATACTGAGCTAAATTTGAATTGATGATAGGTACAATGTTTGTAATTCTACATCAAGCGGCACTTGTGTCTGGCATTTATTTGTGCTGTTATTCTGGCAGGTTCTTCCACAGAGTCTTCTCATCTGATATGTCAAGTCTACAATCAAAGCAGAATAGTGAATTCACTTTTACAGTTAGGCGAGCTGAATGCTATTACCCATGTATTTGTCACAACCCGCAGATCCCAGTCTGTAATCTGCCATCTGGATGGATGCTACAAAGTTAAGAGGCAGGGACATGCATTTCTCAGTAACTACCTGCTGTCAGCTGTTATTTTAAGGATCCTGTGATTTTCTTTTATTTTGACTAGGGAAAAAAACAAGGCAGCTCCAGTAATAAAAAGGCATATCAACCAGTCACTTTCTGGCAGATTTGTCACTGGTGCAGATAGAAATAACGGTTTTTGTAGTTGTTAGCAAATGTATACACTGGAATCTAACACTGAAAATCTACCATGGTGTCTCAAAACAATTCTTTTAAGAATGCCGATGTGAAAAAATAAATAATACGCGTTCACACACATACACTGCATCTTATCATTCATCTATACTCTGTCCGCTATGTTAAAAAAAAACAACACATGTATATGAAGGAGAGATAATGTGGTGTAGTGGTTAAAGTACTGGACTAGGAGGACGAAGTTCCAGATTCTAGCTCTTCCTTGGTCATGGAAGCTGGCTAGGTGTCTTTGAACCAGTAGCTCTATCATAGCCCTAAACTGGGATTATGAAAAATAGTTGTCAATCAAACTGCACTGGGTTAACATGTCAGATTATAGCCTATAATCTTCACTGAAAAGGCTTTTATCCTGCAATGGATTGATTATCTATCATTTATATTGGTCGGTTGCCCTGCCTGCCTGCTGCCTGCCTGCCTGCCTGCCTATCTATCTATCTATCTATCTACCTACTTACCTACCTACCTACCGTGTTTCCCCGAAAATAAGACCCTGTCTTATATATTTTTTTAACCCTGAAATAAGTACTTGGCCATATCGCCATGCACTCAGAAGCATGATTGGGCTTATTATCAGGGGTTCATCCCTGATAATTTTGGGGGAAACAGGGTACCTACCTAACTACCTACCTCTTGTTGCTGATCTTAATAAATGTATATAAATATTTCAATTTTGGTGGCAGGATAGTTACTCTTTGTGTGTGAATACCTCCATATAACTTTAGTGAGTACTTGAGTAAACTAAAATTGAATTCAAAATTCACTAAAGTTCACAAAGATTCTTACTGAATATACATAAATATTCAGTAAGTAAATAAACAGCTATCAGACCCAAATATATATTATTTGGGTCTGATAGCTGATCATATGAATTTTTTTAATTAAAAAAGAACAATGGAAATAATAAACATGCATAATCAATTACATGGAGACTGTTACTGGAAATGGAAAAATGCTACTTAAAAGTGCTAATATGAGATCTACATACTCTCTGGATTTACCCGAGTGTTAGGCAAGGGCAAGGGCAGGTAGCCATAGTACTGAGTTAGTTGCATTTTGTATCCTAGTCTGTCTTTCCGTCTAACAATTACACATTTAGACTGCTGACCAACCAAAGACAGTAAAGGATATTTTTTATTTATTCCAGGATTTAGAAAACTGAGATATTATATCCTATCATTTGGCTTCCTCCATTGTACTGTTTATATAGATACATAGCTTCAGAATTAGACTCAATCAAAAACCTTGGGATTCTTTCCAAATCAAGCCAGAGTTAGTTTCCAAACATCTCTAGCATCTTCAAATCAATGATTGGTTGGGACACCTCAGAACATGAGTGTAAAAATATACTGGCATCATCAATGTGGCTTCCCCTCCCCCACCCCTCATTTGACTATAGATCAAGAGGTTAGTGTAGTGGAAACTCTTCCTATATCTCCTTGAGATTCTTACATATAATTAAAAACCTACATGAATAGATGTCTATACTAGTCAGAATATGGTCATTTCACAGTCAAACTCTTAATACAGAAAGGGGTAATAAGAGTTTTGAATTAATTATAAGAATCCTTCCTGTGGGAAAATTCTTTTGTTTTGAGTGCTTTAAAAATCTTCTTAAAAGAACCAACATGATAGGATGGGACTTTGAAGGTTGGACATTACAGGGAACAAGAAGGAACTAAAGATTGCAATTAAAGGAGAAGAATATTTAAATCTGACTTACTAATACAGAATAGGGCAAAATACTTTAACATTGGATGTATTGAAGGATATTTGTGAACAATGGAACCAAAAGTTAACTTTAAGAATGTCTGCATTTATGGACAGACTGTGTTTAAAAGATGTTATGAAAGAGGAACAAGTTACACTGACAAGACTGTGACTGATCTGAAAATGGATTTTAAAATGACAGACTACAAAAATGATATGCAAAAGGATGTTACATTAGATATACCAATAACTTCAGTTAATGTCTTAATAATTAAAAGGGATATGCAAACAGCAAACTAAAAGAGTGGCCTGGATAATGTTCCTATACTGGATTTACAAAAGCTAATTGTTAAAGTTTTATGAGAATTTTTATTTTATTTTATTTTATTTCAATTTTTGAGAAGGGAACAAAGAAAAAAGAGATCAAGATTGTTAAAAGTAAAAGGAATATAAAGTTGGTTTATTTGATTAAACTGGATATCTTGCTATCTCTGATAGCCCTTAATAGCCTTTTGCTGATTATAACTGAATGATAAGACTTTAAGGATTTATAAGTAAGAGATGAAAAATGGAGAGAAGTTATTATTTGTTGCATTTTAAGAGGAGTGATGTTACTAAAATGTTATTATATCTGTTGTGATATGCAGGGGAGTAATTTCTTTATATATTTATTTTCTTTTTCTTTATTATATTCTTTTTTCTTTTGTTTTCTTTTTTTCACTTTGAATTTTTCCTTTTCATTCTTTTAAAATTTGTATTAGTTTTTATCTTTTTAATTGTAATGTTTAATAACATTACTATTAAATAAAAACAAATCCTGGCTGAATCCAACTGCATTTAGAAAACTGTCTGAATAAACAAGGTCATATAGTTTCATCAAATTAGATGCTAAACTAAACTCTTTCCAAGCCAAATTTTCCAGCACATATATTTTCCCAGTTGTCTTTGTGTTTTGGCATCCCCAGCTGACAGAAACTAAAAACGACAAATTAAAGATTAGATGAGTACATTGCAACTTTTAAATGCAGGTCTACAACAGCAAAGTTGCCCGTGAAAATAACACAGTAGGGAGTCTGTGTTTATTGTCTTACTATGACAGGTGGTAAGAATGATTTTTTTATTTCTGACTGTCAGGTCCACAAAAAGAAACTTAAGACAAGAATATCCAGTGGTATTCCTTATAGGAATAGAGGGAGGAAAAATCAGTTTTGAATTATCTCATAATGCTTTCATAAAGCAAACACATCAATAGTGTTTGCTTAAAACCATACAGTTCTTCTGATAAGTCAAGTCCTCATATCATTAATCATATTCCTTTGTAATCATCCAGAATGATGGGTCAATGTGAATAGTCCTATTTACAGAAAATTAAGTTTGCATGTGTGTGTGTGTAAAGTTCAAGAAGACTAACTCCAGGAAGGAAAGTAATTAGCAATTGGTTTCCTTGGACAGAAAAGTTGGAGGGCACAGCAGTAAGGGGGTTGCCTAATTGTCCAGTGGCAGTGTATAATCTGGTGTGAAAATGTTGCAAGCTGTGGCCAAAGTCTCTGAGTCCAGACAGGATTTACTTAAACTAGCTTGGAGACAAGCTTGGATGAACACAGGACAGGAGCAGTTTAAATGATAAATGTGAATATGTCCTTTGTGTATTACTAGATTCAAATTGGACACATTTTGATAAGCAGCTTAGTCACCAAGTATACCTTTTGCATGTTTGGCATACCAGTGGAAATAATGCAGGATGCAAAACAGCCAGAGGTGTTTATATGTATGGTTGTACAGTATGTATAATTCTGAGCCGGAAAGGAGAATCTGTCTAGGAAACATGATATGACATTTTACCAAATTTAGTTCAGACATTATTTACCCACTTTTCAGGGTAACTTGTTTCAGCTATTTTTTGTAAGTGTAATTAAATTATTGCAAAAAACGATAGAGCTAAGCAAAAATTCAGCATGCTTTTCCTTTTGTTTTTTCTTGTTATAGAACTCACGGTCACAGTCATGAAGCACAGGTCAATTTGACCCTCATGCTCAGAGTACAGTGGTCTCTCAGTCAAGCCTCTTGATGCCCCAGATAATGATATAAACTTCTGCACTGGATCTTTGTGACAGGTAAAACCAAAACAAATAGGTGGTTTTATACTTTTAAATAAAGAAGAGTCGGTGTGGTTTCCCAGGCACTTAATATTTTTACTTTTGGTACAATTATAGTTTGATGGGACTCCTGAAGAAGCTCTGAAGCCAGTACCCCACACTCTAGAAACCTCCAGAAATAGTTAAGGGAGGGAAGGAACAACAACAAGAAGAAAATACTATTGCAATGACTTCCTACAGCTCTTCTCCCTGTTTCTCTACAAAAACATGCTATTTTTTTTCTCTCCAAAAAGTTATTCAGAAATCTACTTCCTTTCCAATATTGGAGAGTAATGTAACTTTCTGTGCAGCTGAACACTCTGGCAGGCTAATTAAATATTTATTTCCAATCTCTGATACAACTATTGAACTACTCGTGAATAGTTTCTCTAGGCAAAGACATATCCCAGCTGAAGAAACTCACATGGCAATTATAGAGCTCCCTTGCAAATTCTGAGTGGAGGGTAGAGTGTTGCAACCTTGCATGAACTCTTTAGACCAAAATAGACTATCCAACAGTAGAAAGAGGATGGCATCGTGATCATGGGGGTCCAGGGGAAAAGATGTAAATCAGACACTTGCTGAATCATGCATTTATTGGCTCAGTGTATCTCAATACAGTTTTTGTGTTAGGAAGGATGAGCCCAGGAAATGAACTACCGAGGCTTAGATATTGGAGGAAATTCCTGACAATGCCATGGATGCCAAGAAAACAAACCAATGGATCATTGAACAAATCAATCTGGAGTTTTCACTAAAAGCACAAACGACCAGACTCAAATTATCCTAATATTGGACATATTAGGCAAAGATATAACTCTTTAGAGAAGGCTTTAATGCTGGGAAAGATAGAAAGACAGGGAAGAAGAGGATGACCAGCAGCAAACTGGATGGTCTCAGTTATAATGACAATAAGTGCACCATTTGGAGACCTGGAAGAACAGGTTACATCATGGAGAAATTTTATCTATGTGATTGATAGGAGTCCACACTGAATTGATGCTATATAATCTCTCTCCTTCCCTCCCTCCCTCTTTCCCTCCCTCCCTCCCTCCCCCAATAGACACACTCACATGCACATACAAACAAGTTGATTCACCACACCAGAATATTTCTTCTAATAGATCTTTGTTCCCACATCTTACTAGGATGGTTGCGGTAACAAAGCAACATCTGGTGAAGTCATGGCAGCAACCTGATGAGCCTCTTTTCTGATTTAGCAGATTAGAATATTTAATTATGGGGTAGAGGAAGCACTGATACAGTCAGCTTCATTACAACTGAAATCTGAGGCTAAATGTCTAACAAGAAAGCAATCTCTTATTTCTATTTAATTTCCTAGCACCGCTAAACCACAGAAGAAAGGCTATTGTTTTCAGAATCCGTTTTTCAGCCTTTACACTCTCTAAAGATGACATTCGGGCTCAGCCTCGTTGGGGAATTCACATCAAACTCTGGTTCATAATTTATGTAATGACATATACTTGGACACTGATTAGCTACCTTATCAGCCCTGTAATAAAGGAAGCATAACCCCTAGTTTATCATTCATTTATCTGAAGTCATTTTGAATAATATCACAAGATTGTAATGTAATCATTATGCTGTACAGCATGTGTGGGCCAGAATCCTACACTGTCAATGTCAGAGGACTGTCATAGTTCATACTACTTAATTTGCTCACTTCTTTCACATTTATGAAATTGGAGTCAACAGTCTAGTGTAGCATAATATTCTGGATGAGACACTTATACAAATTGTTAATAAGATGTTCAAGTCAGACTACAGGAAAGACAAAAAACAGTGGATTGGGGATGTGCGAATGAATATTCTGTGGTGATGAATATTCTATATTCTATAGAATATTCTACAGAAAATGGAAAATATTATGATTAATTTAATATAAGCATGTATATTTGAGAGCACAGGTCCAAGAAAACACATTATACACATACACATCTTATGATTCATAAATTATGGTGGAAAATGTTTGGATCAGTGGGTATGTGTGTGTGTGTGTGTGTGTGTGTGAGTCATACACAGTCTTATTACAGTCTTATATATATGAATGAGAGCTGGTGTGGTTCAGTGGT
This sequence comes from Ptyas mucosa, assembly GCA_012654045.1. NCBI lineage: Eukaryota > Metazoa > Chordata > Lepidosauria > Squamata > Colubridae > Ptyas > Ptyas mucosa. Next base: position 7,567,148 of record WNWU01000043.1, on the reverse strand, counting down.
GGGTTCCTCCCGGTTCAGCCCGGTTCTCCCGAGCCAGTAGTGGTGACGATATGACGTCACCGAACTGGTTCTGACCCCTGAACCTCCCCACCCCCTGTGTTATTCTTATCTTTTATTTGACCCCATCCCCATCCAATCTATTGCTGCCTCCTGAGTCCCAGCTGATGGCTAGAGGGAAAAAAACTGTTTAAACTCTTGCCATGGGGCTTCCAAGGGCCACCCTACAGCTGATCAGTGTTAAAAGAAAACAAATGAGTAGACCAGTGCCTGCAAAAATACATGAGTAGATCAGTACCTGCAAAAGTAAATGGATAGATCAGTACAGCTCTGCAAGCAGTTAAAAGCCTGGTAGACCAGTACCTCCGCTAAATCCTAAATAATTGTCACATGACCATCAAGCCACGCCCACAAAATAAGCCACACCCACAGAACCAGTAGTAAAAAAAATTAGAACCCCACCCCTGGTGTGGTTACATGTTAAAATTCTGGATTAGGAGCAAACAGCCCCAGTTTCTAGTCCACATTTAGGCATGGAAGCCACTAGGTAAGTTTGAGCCAGTCACTCTCTCTTCTCTCTCAGTTCTAGACAGGAAAATAATGTGATGATGCCTTTAAACATCAAATATCCACATCTGCTTATCCTAGTTCCTTGGGAAGGACTCGATGGGTGGATAAAACTGCCAGACCAAGTCTGAATATCTGGCTGACCATGTGACAAACCATAATAAAAATCTATCAATATGGCCTGGGCCAACATAGTAGACTATGATCCATAATCTTTAATGAAGAAATCTTCATTCTGCAGTGGATTGATTTGGGTTAATAATAATAACAACAGGCACATCTCTCTCTCTCTCTCTCTCTCTCTCTCTCTCTCTCTCTCTCTCTCTCTCCCTCCCTCCCTCCCTCCCTCCCTCCCTCCCTCTCTCTCTCTCTCTCTCTCCCCCCCCCTCTCTCCATAGAATTAATTGATAAAATTATTCTGTGGCATTTTGTATATTTCTCACCCGGTGTTTGACCCAACCAGAAAAATATGTCCTTTAATATTTCCTTCCTTCCTTCCTTCCTTCCTGCCTTCCTTCCTTCCTCCCTCCCTCCCTCCCTTCCTTCCTTTCCTTCTGTAGCTTGTTCTATGAAAAATATCAAGCTATTATTTGAACTTACAAGAATACATAGAAAAAAATAGTAAATTAATTTATTCTGGCAAAGATGAAATAAAATTGAGCTAGCTGTCTTTTGTTGATGTTTTTCAACCTAGCCGTTCCAAAATAGAATAACAAATGTACCAATAAAAATTATGGGACAATTAATATTTGTGTTTTGGAAGCTGCATAGATTTAGTACCCATATAAACAAGGCGGAACAGCAAGTATAGCTCTAAACAAATGGAAGATCTAGACTGGAGAAATGTTCAGAAATAATGATTATGATTCAATATAGCACATAGCTGTATATTAATTATGGTTACAGGTAGTCCTTGAGTTACAGATAGTGTTTGAGTTACAACAGCAATTACAATCTGGTTATTATTGTAAACCCAAGATATGCTGGAAACAGGAAGTGGAGAAAGTTCCAGGTAAGGCAGGGGTGAAATCCAGCAGGTTCTAACAGGTTCTGGAGAACCGGTAGCAGAAATTTTGAGTTGTTCAGAGAACTGGCAAATACCACTTCTGGCTGGTCCCAGAGTGGGATGGGAATGAAGATTTTGCAATATCCTTCCCCTGCCACGCCCACCAAGCCACGCCCACAGAACTGGTAGGGGAAAATTTTGAATTTCACCCCTCAGGTAAGGAGTGCAGAGGTCTCACAGTGAGGTGGAAGGCCCTGAGAGACCTGGTGCAGGCTATGTGCCATTGTAGGGTTACTGCAGTGCAGCACAAGCTCAGGGAATTTAGGGAAAGCGAGTGTATGCATGTGTACAAGCATGGGGAAGAACAGGGAAAGAAGGTGTGGGATGCGTGCTTTTGTGCGAACGCAGAGAGGCCCAAAGGGGCTGAGAACACAGGCTGGAGAAAGAGGATGCTGATAGGTTGAATGAATGAAGGAGTAATGAGGGCCCAGTGCATGCAAGAATAGAAAGTCTGGTGTAGGTTGTCAAGTACCTGAGTTTTATTCATCTAACTATGGTGGCACTGCAATGTCCAGAATTTTGAGGACCAGTTGTAAGACCCTTTGTTCAGTGCCATCATAATGTTGAACAGTCACTGAATGAATGATCATAACTTGATGATCCTCAGTGAACAATGATAATTGGATTCCACAACTCTGTCATTAAATGTGATCACAAAGTATGACTGTTCGAAGTTGCAATTGTTTGGAACAAGAAGATTTATGCCTGGTCCTCAAAGTTGTGGCCATTGCAGAGTTCCCATAGTCATGTGAGTACAATTCTGGTATTTGGCAACCAGTCTACAATTACAAGAGTCATGGTGTCCCATGGTTACATGACTGCCATTTGTGACCTTCTCTAGTAGCTTCCAATAAGTCAACGGTGAAGCTGGTAGGTAACCACAAATGGCAATCACATGATGTTGTGCCTAATGACCATGCAAGATTTGCCTAACAAAGGCAGCTGGGACTGCTGGATTGCCATCAAACCAAAAGCCAGAGTTTGGATCACGTTACTATAAGGACTCTGCAACAGCTGCAGTTTTGAGGACTAGGTGTAAATCTTCTTGTTCCACACCATTGTAGTTTTGACTACTCACTGAATAAATGGTTGTTAACCAAGGGCTCTCTCTATATGATTTAAATGCTTGTATTATAGTTCAATATAGCACATACTGTAGATAATAAATTGCTTTGCTGAAGTATACTTTCTCCTTTTTGGTCTCTCACACATTATACACTCTTATCAAACTGCATAAATTCTTGCCTTCTTTTCTGTCTTTCTAGAATAGATCAAGGTGAAGATCCCTGCAAACAACAAATAGTATGGAGGAAAGAGAAACAGAAGGTTGACCATAAGGAGGAAATGATGGAGAGAAACCAGCATTGGTCATCTGTCTCACAGTAGCACTTGTTCCTTACTGAAAAGTCTAATGTGTCTCTGGACATATTTATTTTATTTTATTTTTTTTATTTGATTTATATTCCGCCCTTCTCCGGAGACTCAGGGCAGCTTACAATGCGTTAAGCAATAGCCTTCATACTTTTGTATATTTATACAAAGTCAGCTTATTGCCCCCACAATCTGGGTCCTCATTTTACCCACCTTAGAAAGGATGGAAGGCTGAGTCAACCTTGAGCCTGGTGGGATTCGAACTTGCAGTAATTGCAAGCAGCAGATGTTAATAGATGTTAATAACAGGGTGCTTTAAACCACTGTACTACGGGCTCTGTATACAGTACTTGAAGGTACAACATGATGTATATTAGGTAAGTTTATTGTAGGCCATTTAGAAAGTTTGTAAGAGGTCATGTTTGTATTTGGATATCCTAAATGTATTTAATGAATTATTAAGTGAAGATGTTCACTTAGAGAGTAAATATCCAGTCCAATTTACTCTGCATATTAGCAAGGCAGTATTCCAGCCTGACATTTTTTAAGAGCAGATTTCTTTTTAATGATAACAAAAATAACTACTTATGCTGACTATGTCACCTAACAAGCCTTCTCCTTCTGAACTCTATAAATCTTAGCATTGATTTGAGAAAAACTTTTTTTAAAAAAAATAATTCAAATTGTTCAACTGTCATTTTTCGACTCATACATTTTTTCTGATGCTAGTTTTCAAATATGCATTTCCCCAATGTAATCGTCCCCATAAATAAATAAATAAATAAATAAATCCATATGCAGTATTCAGCGATGCAATTTTTCAGGGTTTCCCCCCCCCCCCAATTTTTGATATGGCAAAAGTAAACACTTTCCAGATTTCATCTCGTGGCAATATCCATGATTCTTAAAAGTCTGTTAGAGCAGGGCACAAAATTCAACCCCAATTAAACCTGTGGCTAAATTATTTTATATTCCTAGGGATGAGTGAGCCCTATTGAATCTATTCATTTTTGAATCTGCTTCTCAGCTCTGTTTGGAATCATTCAGATCAGTTATACATTTGCACTTTCTCTGCGAGCTGTATGTTTCCCTGTATAAATTTATGGGAGGCATTACTAACTATTACTGCTTCTCTGTCATAAGTAAATAATTACCTTTATGAAGTATTACGAGATGATGTCTTTCATGAAGAAACAAAACAAAAAACCCAATTAGATTAGTCACCTTTAAAATGTAAGACAGTAAAAATAAATGAGGATATCAATCTTGTATTGTGCTATAACTCATGTGTAATTTAATCCTATTTAAGCTTTATTCCTATATAAATAGCAAAAGCAAATTCATTAATCCCATGTTTCTGCACAATTTTTTTTTTCAATCAAGAAATTTAGTGACAAAGTTGAGGTTTGTCTTCTGGCATTATTATTGTGGGGGGGGAGGGGGAGGAGGAAACAATTTATAGTGTACAGTTTATGAGATAATTATTGTTGTTGTTAAGAATAAAACCAGCCCCTGCAGGAGTTGTGGTACAATGAGCACGCTTGGATTCTATCCTTGTATAGTTTGACATTTTGAACATTTGTTAGTTAATGTCAGATTGTGATGAAGATAAAATAATAATAAACAACAGCAACAATATCAAGCCTTCAGAGTGGATGATTAAAAAAAATAATGGGGGTTGAAATGCACTTAACAGCTGGAATAATATCTAGGTTGGGTAACTGCATGCAAAAATTGGAAATAAAACTGAAAAACTGCTATTCATTTAAGCAACACATGGTACATAAAACAAGTCAGAGCACAGCTGGATGGACACATATATAAATATGAGTGGAATAAACAAAGAACTTTATTTTGCGATGCAATAGGAAAAGCACAGTTCTATAGAGTAATGAGAAAAAAGTAATTTGAATCTTATTAGCAACTGAAAATAATATGTGAGAGGAAAAAATTCAGAAACTATCGGCCACAGATTGTCTGCTTCTAATGATTATTACTAAATTGCACCACACATACATATAAGCTCTCCCATGAAGACTCTGTTAAATGAAACATGCTGGATGAATAATGTAATTTTAGGATTTGTCATCATAAATCAAGAAGCTCATTAGTCCATGTTGGCTGGAGATCCTGGGATTTGAAGTCCAATATATCTATAAGGCAACAGCCTGGGAGAAACCCAGCTAAACCCACAATTATGTTTGACAGAAATGCAAAATGGGAATCATCGTCCTTATCTTAATCCTGCCTTTGATCTTCATTTTTCTTCTCTCTTCACTCACTGTGGAGGTACTAGTCAAGGCGAGAAAAGATTTTCTAAAACTTATTCAGTATCTTCTATATACCTACTATAACCACCATAACCCCAGAAGGAAATAGGATATGCTACATTTGAGGAAGGGCAAGCCTAGAGACCAAAGTCAGAGACGAATTCAAAATGGGAAGACAGCCTCAAAATGTGAAGTATTAATCATTGCACTAATTAATTCTAGTTTGGGTTTTACCCAATACCTTTTGAAACGGATCATCTTTACTGGTTTACAATGTACATTCTCCTACCAAAAATGTCCCTCGCAAAAAGAAAAAAAATTCAACCTATTCACCAAAGAAACACAAGATGGTGGAAAACAGTTCATCTCTAAGAGGATGTGTATGAGGCTTACTCAGCTATGAGAATGTCCTTAGGTACTTCCACAATTTTTACAAAATGATTCCTAACCAGTTGTCTAATCAACTGTCCACTAGGCAGTGACTAAGTATTTGTAACTCTTGACTGCAACTTAGCGGCAGATTGGACTAATGCAACAAAACTGCAGCCATTAGATATGTGCTGTTGGAGAACAGGCGTTGAGAAACACTGTATTAATTTTTGCATTAAATTAAGTATTGCTACAGATTTAATCACTCCAAATCATAGGAGAGGGGGATATTGAAACTATATATAATATGTTTCATGATATATTCTATGGGGTTTTTTTTAAAAAAAAACCTTTGAGGAGAAAAACTGAGGAGTTAGAACTTTCTCCAAACTATTCATATACTTGGAAGGAAATTACTTGCTTCAATTTACAGAAGCACAAGATTGAAATGTTTTCAATACCCTTTCAATTACATGCATTAAACCAGGTATGAAGAAGTCAATTTCAAAGCATCACAGAAGAGTTCCTGACAGCCAGAAAAACACAGCAGCACAGATTGAAGGAGATGATCTTACAGCATACAAGCTGGTCTGTCACCTTCACGTGTCATGAACTTTCAGATAAGAAGTCTTCTATTTTCCCAGGGAAAACATTACATTCATGTGATGATACCTTGGACCAGCTCCAGCCTGCTTACAATAGGAGGCTACAAGATGGAGTACATGTCTCTGGCAAACAGTAAGTGGAGTGTCTCTGTGCCAATGTAAACAGGCTGTGAGGATAACGCCAATATCAATGATGTGGGTGGACAATGTGAGACAGGATCTATGTGGGAAACTGATCAGCCTGAAATCAGAGGGCTGAAATTCCAGCCTTCCATTTTCATTTGCTTTGGAAATTTACTTAACGATCCTAGTTTTACATGTTCTCTTTCACCAGTGCCCAACGTTTACGATTTGGCAGCCCAGGGGTGTTGGGAGGGAAACTGGCCTCTGCAAGTGGTGGGCCGCTGCTCACATGAGCACGCGCAGCAACCTGCCGATCATACAAGTTGAGCTCCATGTGCATGGCGTCAGCCCACTACTTGTGTAAGTCAAGCTGTGCACATGCGAGCCAGCCCATCACTCATGCAAGTCGAGCTGCCTATGTGGTCCAGTTCCAAATGGGCCATTTCCCAGTAGTGGGCTGCTGCCCCAGGGTTGGGGACCCTGTTCTATTTATATGGAGAAAATAACTAATGTAGTATATCAACACCAACAATTAAATAATATTTTGCCATAGAAATGTAATGCACTTGCATCCCATAAGCCAGATCTAGCTCACCAGCTCTCTATACTTCTTATAGTTCTCTCTCTCTATTTTTTTCTTTTTTTTTTTTAAGAAGTCACCATTCGGTTTCAAATTTGAAGCTCTAGTAGAGTTGTTATTTCCATCCTTAATTTAAATTTTCATTTTTTTAAAATCTTCTGTAAGTTAGATGAGGCATTGAAATTTAAGACCTACATTTATTCATCTTATATATATTATTTTCTTTCTTTCTTTCTTTCTTTCTTTCTTTCTTTCTTTCTTTCTTTCTTTCTTTCTTTCTTTCTTTCTTTCTATTTGTATATTTATAAATAACTCAAGGTAATGAACATATCTAACAAACCTCCTGTTTTTCCCACAACAAATGTCCTATGAAATGCATTGGGCTGAGAGAGAATGACTGGCCCAAATTGACCAGTCAGCTTTCATGATTAAGGCAGGACTTGAACTCATGAACTCCTGCTTACTATCCTAGTGCCTTAAACACTAGCCCAAACTATCAAAATCAAATCTTTATTTCTGAGTCTGCAAGACTCAGTAGACTCAGAGAACACCAATAAATTCAACCAGAGCTACACATTTTCTCTACTATTGAAACATTACAAATGTCAAAAATACAATTATTGATATTAGAAGGGAAAGACTTCTAATTTCCAAAAGATCACCATTCCACTGGATCATTGAATCAGAATCCCATATTTTCCCTGCATTAAAATTAGTAGAACTGGTTGTTTTAAAGATAATCCAAAACTATGGAAATGGATGCAGGGCTCATTTCAGAGATGGCATCCTTTCTGTGCAGGTCACAGAATTCCACTGAATTTGTATTCTCGGTAAGCTGAAAATACAAATGGAGGCATAGCTACTGTATGAATGAATTTTCATTTCCCCCCAAAAAATAAAAGCTACCTTGTCTGATACACCCCCCCACACCCGAGAGAGAGAGACAGAGGAGGGGGAGGGAGAGAGGGGGAGGGAGAGGGGGAGGGGGAGGGGGAGAGAGAGTGGAGGGGGAGGGGGAGAGCGAGCGAGCGAGAGAGAGAGAGATAGTGAGATTGTCTTGTTCCCCTTGTTCCCCTTTTCCCTTTTAAAAAGCTCTTTGTCAATTGATTTGTGGACACTGCCTCTTCTATATGGAAGTCTTACCAGGGTTTTTCTTTTTGTCAGATGTTTTCCAGTGCACTTGTAATCTACTACAATGTTTATTTATGATTGCTTTGTATGATTGCAATAAACAATTTCAGCTGTCTGTTTCTCCTGATTAAAAACTGTATCATTAAATAAATAAAATGATAATAATGAACTAGGCTATTTCCCTCACATTATGTATGCCTTTCATATTTCTGACACTTCGGAAGATATATGAAATGCAGATCTGCAGGAGAAGGCTAGTAAATCATCCCAAGTTAAAACTGATTCCAACTGGCTTCCGAGCAAAGGGGCCATTCTTATCACTCGGCAATTTAGGGGTGTTTCAGAATTTCACTTATTCATATATGAGGATGACTGGGGTTAAAGTAAAAACTTACAAAACAAAGTAGGCTTATAGAGATGAAAAGTCTCCAGCTTTCCAGGAGGAACACTCTGACAGGAAAGAAAGAAACTGGCATATGTTGGATGAATACACAACTTGTATCTTCAGGAACTACATCAGAGAGTTGCAAACCTCAAAACTGGGGCTACTTTTGATTGTTAATCTTACAGAGAGATATAAATAACGTGCAAAGATTTGAGCTGGGGTGTAAAGTGAAGTTTCTGACTGAATAGTTAAGCTGTGCACTTTTTAAATAAATGTACTGTGTTGTTCAATGGCTGATACATCAGGGTTGTCTTCTTTTTATGAAATGTTACATGATTGATAAAAGTTATTGTTTTTTTTAAATAAAAATAAAATGATACATTGAGCGTTTCATGGGGTATGTGGCACTATAGGAGACATTGCCAATTCCCAGCAGACAAACGGAGGGAGGGTGATAGAAAGTTTGTATTGACATCTGTGATTCTGACAAAAAGAGAAAGAGGGAAAATAGCTACAGCGGAAGTTTTCCAGTGTTATTCATGGGAAATGTTTAAACATTAGGGATAATAAGCAGCTCCAAAATTGTATCTAGGATGAAAGGACACTTCACCATATTGCCAATACAGTTTTGGAACTGAACAGACAATATGTCTGTACAATTTTCTATCCAGTCTGTCTTTGATACCCTACCTTCTTCCTTTGCATCCTGGTAAAAAATCAGCAAAAGAGAACAAGGATGGTATCTGAGACACAAGAGAAACGATATTTGGGATGTAAAATTGAAAGGATCACAGATATCCATGGAATGAAAATACAGGAAACCCTCTTATGTGGTATCTCCTAGTACCCTTCCTTTTCTGTGCAAATAGTCAACCCCAAAGCATGTATTTGGAAAGGTAACACACACAAAAAGCAATATAATGGTTGTATTTTTAAAGAAGTACATGGGTAGAATAGTTACAAGTGGACAAGGGACTCTGGGGGAAGGGGAACTGTCTGAAAAGTCACAATAGCAGCCACAATCACATGGTCAAAGCTATGCTTCTTTTTCCATGTGGGTTGTGCTGAAGAGCTTCTATTATGCAGTCACAGTGACATTTTAACTTTTTGGACAACTCTTGGATGCTCCTGGGCGAAAAACTCTTACATACGTGGTTCTTCCATAGAAGTAAATAAAAATAAAAATGAGTAATACATGAAAACTGGCAGGCAAATTTAGACTGATCTCTGCATCTCCAGCTGACCAGCACACATGGATGGAGAAATTCTTTTTAGTCCTAGCTATAAATTACTTCTAAAACTTTTGATGGATAACAGGATGGTCCACCAATGATTTTTGGGTTAGTGCTTGCAAATGAGGCATGGCAAAAATATGCATTCATATCTATTCTTTGTACAAGATATAAATGTCTCCAAGGCTGCCCATAACAACTTTTTTTTAAACTAATTGCATTTTTGTTTTGTTTTTATAGTAACATTTTAGTTTAAGGTAATCTCAGATACTGATGAACCTTGCAAGTTTGCACATGCATTGAACCATAAACATAATATAAATGCTTTTTACCAGATGAAAATAAAGCCAATGTCATATTTCAATGTAGCAAGAAGAGTAAACCCATCTGTAGAATCCAACGCAATATATGATCTGAAAGTGAACTGTATATCTGGCATTGTTGATACCCCAAGCTGACAGGACAGCAGCTATAAAGATGCCATACAAGAAACTAAAATGGACTGGAAAGATTCGGCCTGTCTCCTCCTACATCTCTGCAAATCATAGCCCACTGTTGATCTAGCCACCAAAAAAAACCACATTTCTCAGGATTGTGCTTCCTATCGAACATCACATTCAGCTGTCAGTTCCCACAGACACTTCCACTGTAGTTCCAAGCATGACTCATGTTTTGAAATAGTCCCAGCTGCCCAACCATCCCACTTCTGGATATGGTTCAAACACAATCCTCAGGTTTTAAATGTTTGTCACAATGTAAGCTATTTCTTTTTAACGTGCAGTAACTAGGTTTTTTTTCCTTAAAAAACAGGGATGGATGAATATACACAAACAGGAAAGCTTTTGATTATGCGTACAAGTACAAAATTAGTAAAAGGGCTAGAAATCGCCGTACGCTTGTGGAATTCCATTGTTTTTCCCAAAAATAATTCCATCTATTTTAACTTTTTTTTTTCATGTATAATTCCAGTGGCAACAGTTCTTCCTTTGATTGTCAACTGCCTTAATTGAAAGGTGTGGTACAGTGTCTGTTTTGACCGTTATGCTTATATCTTTTGTTTCAAACCCCAAGTGTTGGCTTTCCTGTCTGGCCTTCCTTAGTATTTTCTGTTTTGGTGATGTGATGACAGACTTACAGTGTGTTTCCTTGTGTGTATGGTAACAGATGTTTATGTGAATAACAGACTTTTTTATGAAGGCATACACTTTATAGCCAAATACTAATTAAAAATAATTGCATGTAAGCATTTTTGTTTATTCCCTGTTGTGCATCTTTAATCATTTGAAATCACCTGCAGTTGAAAATTGAGGCAAAGATTTGATACTGCAATTATAAGAGGCCATCTGACTCCAGACAACAGGCGGGGGAGGAGAGGAAAAAGAAGAGTAATTTGAAAAACAATTATATTTTTTTTTAAAAAATGTGGTAGTATTAGATCTTACTAATTTTTCTTTCATAATTGATCAGAAATATTGTTGTCTGAAACTATTAAGAATTTAAGGCTAGACTCTCTTCATGCTTACTTGGGCATAAGTTCCAGTAAACTCAAAGAGACTTATTACTGAATAGCTATCCATAGGGCTGCACTGTATGTTGCTGTATTTTTCAAAAAGATAATGAATTATATTCTGAACAGAGTGTATTCTGTGCACTAATAATTGCATTGCAAAACCTTTTGATTATGTGCATATTTAGTTCAGAGCTGAGATTATGTGCATATTTAGTTCAAAGCTGAGATAGGTTGTTTTCACTGAAGTCTATTATTACAACAATTAAAGTGCAGGTAAGGGCATTTAAGAATAAGCCACCCTTTCTATATTTATGGACATAAATAATATTCAGAAGGAGAAACAAGTGAGCTGCCCCTTATATCAGAAGATTTTGATTACTGATTTATTCCCACAAGTTTTGGTTGGTGACTAAAGTTGTGGTCAGACATGGAAGAGGTAGAACATAAACCAACGCACGTGGTTGTGATCTGGTTTTAATTACAAAATGTAATCTTATTTTCTATCCATCTGCTTCCATTATTTTATTTGCATTTCAGCTTGGAGTTGTACAGCTGCTAAGCTCTTCTTTATCACATTTAGATTCATTTAAGATTATCTTCAATGCTGGCTTTAATGAAGTTCCATAACTCTAGAATCATTCTTTGATGGAATATTCATTAAACAGCCTAATTCTCTTACTACTTTGTTATTTCCTGCCCCTTCTTTCAGGAAGAAGTGTCCTTCTTTCATCTTGATCAGATACACCAAAGATACTTGTTTTTACTGGCAAAGCAGGTAAAGGTATCACAAGAAATTGGAATTAAATGTCTCAGATTTCTTTCTCTTGGTGAAGTAAGAAATCATTCACATGTTCTAAAACAGTGCTTCTCAACCCTGGGAACGTTAAGATTTGTGGACTTCAACTCCCAGAATTTCCCTGTCAGTTCTGAGAAACAATTTCACATCATCTACATGATAGTACAAAGAATCAAACAACAGTCTAATCAAGGAACTTCTGCATACATTCCCATCAACACTGACAGGTCAAGCCACTTATACATAGAAAGCAAGCCGACTTTCTTCTGGCACTGATGATGTTACCTACTTGGGTAATACAAGGTGTGCAAGAAAATCACCAAGCTCAGAGAGTACCAAGGGTCCCACAGTTCAACCCTGAGCTACAAATATTTTCTTATATTAGTACACAATTTCTTCTGGCAGAAAAAGTATCTAAGTATCTGACACACTTAATTCTAATATACAATGCTGTAATGCCACACTTAGCATACAGAAAGTGAGGTCCAATCAAACTACAAGTTTCAATTTCCAATTCACTGTGAAACATTTCTCAGACTAACCAGTCTTATAAGGGCACTATCCAGTTCAGGGGTTCTCAAACTATGGCCCGGGAACCAGATATGGCCCTCCGAAGCCATTAATCCAGCCCGCGCAGGACCACGAGGCTGCCCCACCCACATTGCCCTGCCTACCCACTGGCCCCCACCCACCTTCTGGAGGCCAGGGAGGCAAAAAACGGAACATGTGGAGGCCTCTGGAGGCCAAAAGTGGGGACATTTTTGGCCAGCAGAGAGGTACTGGAGGCCAGGGAGGCAAAAAACGGGCCTCCAGAGAGAGAGAGAGAGAGGGAGGGAGACACACATACACACACACACACACACACACACACACAAACACACACAGAAGTCCCTCATACACACCCCAAGGCAGCCATATCCCTTCACTATCCTGCTTTCCACTCTCAGGAGCATAACAAATTAAAGTTTAATTTTTGTGTATTGTTTGGACTGCTAAATTGGCCACACACCCCCAGTTACATGACCACCCAGCTGGTCTATCCCCCAAACAGTCTGAGGGACCATGAATTGGCCTCCTATTTAAAAAGTTTGAGGACCCCTGATCCAGTTAATAATGATCACTATGAATAAAAAAATCCAAAAGTAAATAATAAATACCAACTCCCTAAATTCAAAATTCTGTCAAATATGATATGGTCACTTAATTTAAATAGCCTTATAAAACGATAACATAATTCATGATCGGTATACTGTTCTTGATTGGTTTATTTTATTTATTTATTTTATTTTATTTCCAATTTATATACCGCCCTTCTCCCTGAGGACTCAGGGTGGTGTACAGCCAGAAATAAAAACATAAAATGCAAATATTAAAACAATTAATATATATATAAATTTGGCTCCAGAATTAAAACTAACAAACCAATTAAAATTTAAAATTTCTTCTTAAGCCAGCCCGGCTTGTTGGAAAAAATGTGTTTTAAGGGCACGGTGGAAGGCACTGAGGTCATGAACTCTCCTAATCTCCGGGGGCAACTGGTTCCAGAGGGTGGGTGCCCCCACAGAGAAGGCTCTCCCCCTGGGGGTCACCAGCCTACATTGTTTGGCTGATGGCACCCTGAGGAGGCCCTCTCTGTGGGAGCGCACGGGTCGATGGGAGGTCATCGGTGATAGCAGGCAGTCTTGGAGATAACTAGGCCCTATGCCATGGAGCGCTTTAAAGGTGATCACCAACACCTTGAAGCGCACCCGGAAGACCACCAGAAGCCAGTGCAGCTCGCGCAGGAGCGGTGTTATGTGGGAGCGCCATGCTGCTCCCGTCACTACCCGCGTGGCTGCGTTCTGGACCAGTTGGAACCTCTGGGTGCTCTTCAAGGGGAGCCCCATGTAGAGAGCGTTACAGTAGTCTAGGTGAGAGGTGACGAGGGCGTGAGTGACTGTGCACAGGGAATCCCGATCAAGAAAGGGCCGCAACTGGCGAATCAGGCGGACCACCAATCCAGGAAGACAAAACTCAGCGATCATTGGGGGGGGGGAGTTAAAGTAGTTGCAATAACGTTTAGAAATAAGGATAAAAGCATTAAGTGCTTCAGTTATTTTTAAATATTGACAGAACAAAATGGGGGATGTCAGAGGGAGGAACTATTTGTAGCCACTCACTCCATCCCCTTTCGTTTGTTCTGAAAATTGATAGTGGACAGTGTTTGGTACAGCTCCCAATTTAATAACGTTCACTTTTTGGTTATTCCAGTTCCAACATTCTTATACATGTAGAAAAGAGTAATAACAAGGCAAAATGTATTTATGACTTTCTTTTGGCACCTTATCCCCAAGCAAGTAATTGGCAGGTTGGGAAAAAGGTGCTACAAGGAGTGGCAGAAGGGAGAAAAAAATGGAACATCATGAACTTTCTATGAATATGTCCATTATCATTTCAGATGGAAAAGGACCACATTTTGTTGATTTTGGCTTAAGCATGGAGGAATGCTGTGTGAAATGTTGTTTTTCTTTAGACACAATAACAAAGTTAAGTCTTGAGGTTGGGGTTGTTGTTTTTTTTCTTTTTGGCTATGTGAAGTAAAAGTATGATTGGCTAGGAGAAAGGATTATCTTTGCCAAGTTTATGCTATTTGTTTTGATAAGCATGCTGTTTGAGTTCCCAGTTTGGCAAGACAGATCTCATAATCATGACTTTCAAGAACTCATTATTGTCAAGAAATAACTGATCATGTGAAAAAAAAATACTCTAACCAAATATATTTTTAATGATATTGCTTCAAGATTAGGTCTCATATGGCAACCACCCAATGTGTAAGAGGTCTGTATATTTACTATTAAAATCCTCCTGTAATATTTAAAAAAGAAGACCCCAATTATGTCGCTGGGCTACATTAAAAGCACCTTTTGAATGTTTACATATATTTAGACACAAAGATGCTTATGCCAGAGTATGGCTGGTTTTACATATGTTACACCAGATTAATGTAGAGTTGACCGGGTGTTTGTTCTTTAGATTGTAGGAACAGTCCATGTTTTAAACCTTATTGGTTCAGCACAATATTATGTGAATACAATAAAAGTTACTGTTTTTTAACATTTTAAAAAATCCACAGCATGTGACTTGGAGAACTTATTTTGAATTCTTCTCTTAAGGGAATTGAATTTGTTCCAAGTTTAAAAAAAAAAAAACTTAGAGGAAAAATTTAACAGAGAAATGCAACTCTATGCAGTCCTGACTATACTTAAATTTATCCAGAGTATGTCTCATGGAAAGTAGTAATTTTCAGTCTAAACTCTGACCCAGCCAAATTCTTTAAAAACCTGAATTTCCCCCTGCTCCCCCAACTTTCTCATATATTAAATGCTAGTTTTGGCTATTCATCAAAATTGCACTGAGAACATCAAACCCATAACCTTATATGACAACCAGCATGGAAAATAAAAAAAAAACCTAAAAAAAAACACTACTGCAGTTCAAACATTTAAAAAATGATTCTTTTTCCCCAGACACAAGATGCAAAATATTTTAAACATTTGAAAGTTGCTGATTATTATTTGGGGGGATTTTAAATCCCGTTTTCCTTTAAGCCATTGGAGAACACGATAAACATTTTAATGAGTTCTCCAAAATATCTAAACACCAACTTTTTAACCAACTCTATAGCTTCAGTGCTTTCTTATATTAATTATTCAGGTCAGACCTGACAAAGATGCTCAAAGTCTCTGACAAACTTTCTGGCAATAGACTTGAAAATGAGCAGTCTTCAAAGTTTTAATATTAACCTACAAATTAATCTATTGACCAGATGGATGGAGCCATCTAAAAAAAAAAAAAGCACTGATCAGAAATAATATTCCCAGCCACTTTTTCCACCTCTTGACTCGTCATCACCAGTCTTTGGTCTTGACCCTGGGCTGCCCAATGGCTGTTTCATATCTCTTTTTCATTGTTGTGAAGCCTCAAGTTCTGCTTGCACAGAATTCTCTGCTTTCCTGCTGCTTCGGAGGCCTACAGCTTTTATTCAAGGGCCTTGACAAGCGATTCTCTCTGGTGCTTATGCTATTGCTGCTGTGATGGCCTGCAGTCTTTTCCCTTCAACATTGATCCACAGGTTGCAACCTCTGTCTCTCCTACAGCTTTTCTGTTTCCATCTCCTGTATCTCACGGGCTGTAACTGCTGTTGTTTCCACTCTTTCTGATTTGCTTAGTTTTGTTTTGGTGGCCTGCAGCAGGTTCCTTGTTTATTGCTTTTCTGATGGCACTGTTCATGATTGCTATATTACCGGGGCTGATCACCATCTCCTTCCCCCTCATTCCTATTAGAAAATGGAGTCTGGGTGATCTTGGGTCAAACACTTAGTCCCAGCCCTAGGAAACAGGCAATGACAAGTCACTTTTTAAAAAACTTGGCCAGAAAATTGCGGGGACTAGTTCAGTAAATCCCAGGAGTCAACTCTGACTCAAGGGAATAATAATAATAATAATAATAATAATAATAATAATAATAATACCCCCAATAGTAATAGGTGCCTTGGGTGCAATCTTAAAACAACTGGAGCGCCCGTTTGAACACCATTGGCACTGACAAATTAGTCATCAGTCAATCGAAAAACACAGCTTTACTCGGAACAGCTTCCACCCTGTGACGATATCTGTAACACCAACAAACATCCATATCTGCCTCTCCCTAAGATCCTTGGTAGGGACTTGATAGGTAGACAAAAATGCCAAACTTAGTCTGAACATCAGGCTGACTGTGTGATGGTAAATAATAACAAGACTTCCGGTTAACATAATAGTGAGATCGGACATGAGGGGCACGACTCTGCGCTCCCATGCTGAATCCTCTCTGTTGGTAGGCTCCGAGAGGAGCCAAAGACTTCCTGTAGGGGAGGCAAAGCAAAGAGGGATGGTCGCAGAGAGTCGCAACTCTCCGCCTGACCCTAGGTTCATCTTTCCCTCTCTGCCACGACGAGAAGAGGCAGCCTAAACATGGCTGCCACGAAGCTGGGACTGCCAAGGAACACCTAAGACTGGTGCTGGAGCAAAGTTAGTGAACAGTGATTGGATCTGGGTGAGAATTTGTTTTTTCTCATTTAGTCCCTAAACTTAAAGGAAAAAAGAAGAAAACCCAGAGAAGAAAATAGATTCTTAGAATTACCTTTTTTAAAGCAACAAATAACCATAGGGAGAAAAACCCTAGACCCGAATGAAAGGAACTGAGGGGAGAAAAGCTAAAGACATTTTAATCAAAGAAAATTGGATTCTAAACTGGGTAGGCATTGTTATGGAAAGGCATTACACTATGCTGGAACTATGTTCCTGAATTGATTCAAGTATTTAATTTTGTCTCTATAAACTGAATTAATTTTGGATTTTTAATTTATCACATTTGAAACAATGCTGAAACTTCTGTTGATACTGCCATCTACTGGTGAATGGAATATACTACACCCCTACAAATCTAGGAAGAAATAAGCAACATCTTTTTGAAGGATTGTGGTGACACTAACTGTCCTATAATTAATTATTTTACTATTGTGATAAGGAAGACCTTCAAGTAAAGTAAAGTTACTTTTGTTGTGTGGAAACTGCCTGGACTATTTAAATGGAATTGATTAATAACCCTGAGATGTAAAGAGGTATGATTATTGAACTCTTTGATGAGCAAAACTGGAACTGAATATATGTTTGTGACCCTGACTAAAAGTGGACTTATTAAACTAGTACAAGATGCCGTTTCAGGAGGAAATGAGTGAGATTTCAAGAGAAGTGGTATGGATGTTTCAAAGCATCACGGATACCAGGACAAAGAACCAAAGAGAAATAAAAGACTTAATCCAAGGCATAAGTGACAATGTAGAAAATATGATTCAACTGGCAATGAATGAAGATCAAAGTGTCCAGGAAAGAGAGGCGGTGGCAGAAAGAATGGAGGAAAAGATAGAACAGACAAATCACCAAATAAAAAAAGAGGATGAGAAAAACTTTTTGAGAGATATAAAAATGGAATTGGAAGTGAATAATATGGAAGATGTTTTTGAAAGGGAGATAGGAGTATGGGTGGATACTCTGGAGATATGGCAGCTTAGGAGGATAGAGATAAGAGAAATATTTAAATGGAATAATGAAGATACAGATCTTGACAGAGACAAAGATCCAAGAGAGGAGTATGGGAGGAAAGCCAAAAAATGAATAGGAATTGAATATTAAAACGGGCCAGGGGTAATGGATAGAATACAACTGTTTTTTTTATCCCCCCTCCCGTTTCTTCTTTTTTCTAATATCATGATGGCCTGATTAAAAACTAGAAATAGAGGTAGAAATAAGAATATACACCTTTATGTGAAGGACTATGTATTAACATAAATATGTGTTTTAACATTAGGATTAGTAAGAGTGACCTGACCAGAAACCAGAATAGAGGTAGAAATAAGAATTAGGGGAAATATTAGTAGTTATAATTTCTATATAAACTGAAAATAAGTAATAATTAGATGAAAAGTTGGGAGGTTGAAAGATGGTATTACTATGTATGTTCAAGATCATTGACATTAGAATGGAACACTGAAATATTGAATAACTACTTTAAAATAACCAAGTACATTCATATTAGACTTATATAAATTTGATTAATGTCATAATTGACTGTTGTTATTTCTTCCACCATGAATTGAAAACCTGGCTATTTATGTCCCCCGGCCTGGATTGATGGGGTAGTATATTTTTAAATTTTTAAATCTTTTTATATTTTTTGTGTATGTTTGTTGATTTTAACAGTTGCTTGGTCGATTGTCATTGTGAGCCGCCCTGAGTCCTTAGAGATAGGGCGGCATACAAATTTTATTAAATAAATAAATAAATAAATAAATATTAATATGAACTGTACCCAGAGGCCACACTGTTCATGTATTGATGTTAATATATGTTTACAAATAAAAAGCCAATAATCCTTGAAAAAATAACAACAACAATAACAACGGCAAAATTGTTGAAAATGATAAAATACAGTTTAAAAATGAAGAGTTGATAAAAATAGTAACACCGAAGGAAGGCCACAAGTATTTAGGAATTTTGGAAGTTTCTGATGGTGGTGCAGTGGTTAGAATGCAGTATTTGCAGGATAATTCTGCTGAATGCCAGGAGTTCGATTCTTACTGGCTCAAGGTTGACTCAGCCTTCCATCCTTCCGAGGTCAGTAAAATGAGGATCCAGATTGCTGGGGGACAATATGCTGGCTCTGTAAACCACTTAGAGAGGGCTGTAAAGCACTGTGAAGCGGTATATAAATCTAAGTGCTATTGCTATTGTATTACAGAATCAAGTCAAAGTAACTACTTCTTCCTGATAATATCAAATGAGTTTGGGAAATTGTAAAATCAAAGCTAAATTTGGAAACATCATTAAAACCCTTAACACCTAAACAGTCTCTGTTATTTGATATACAGCAGGAAATTGACTGGACACAGATGGAACTTAATAACTTGGATCAGAATATAAGAAAATAAATGTCAGTGTACCATGCTTTGTACCCAAAAGCTGATATTGTTTGTCAGTATTTGCCAAGAGCCGAAGAGGGAGGAGGACTCCTACAGGTTAAGCAAACTATGGAAGAAAAAGACTATGGCCTGCATGATTACTTTAAGAAAAGCCTAGGGCCCTTGCTAAAGGAAGTCAATCAAGGAAAGCTCTTGAAAACAACAAAGGTGAAAGCTGACTATAGAAAAGAAGCAATTGAAAACCAATTTGTTAATTGGAAAAACAAGCCGATGCATGATCAATACTTGAAGGATATAGATGGAAAAGATGATAAAAACACCACATGGAATTGGTTAAGATCCGGAGTATTACAGAAAGAAACTGTCAGGCCTAAACCCAGAAACAACACAGTGAAATTCAATTCAGTTCAATCTTTTATTTACTTGCAGCTAATGGACAGAATCTTCCTAAACCAGAACTATAACTTTTAAACTTATCCTGAGAGATACCAGGGTGTATCACCTTGAACCTCTCCTCCCCTCCCCCCTTTCTCTCCAGGTCAGGACTTCCATCTCCTAATCTGGGCCTCCCTCTGGGAAAGCTGTGTTGCCAAAACTGTCCCCATTGTTCCTTCTGGTGCACATAACCGTCACAGAAACTGAAGATTTTAAAAATTAGCATCTCAAGAACAACCTTTGCCAATTCAACATGTAACAAACATTCAGCAAATATTGCCTTTATAGTGAAAAGGATGAAACAACTACAACGACATGCCTGGGTTGCCAACATTATTCATTAGAAACTCTACCAGAAATTTGGATTTGAATGTAGTAAAAACTATTGGAACAATTAAGTCAGAAGGTTTTGAAAAATGACCAGGTTAAGTTTTTATAGAATCAAGCCAACAGGCATCTTGTTAATAACATATCTGATATAACAGTTATTAAAAAGATGAACATCTCATTCATTGAGGTTATTATGCTGGGTGATGCTAGGATTGAGGAAAAATAATTGGAAAAAAATAGCAAAATACCAAGGTTTGCAGATTGAAATTGAACACTTATGTAAAAAGTAATTCATTCTTATACCAATTGTGATTGGAGCCTGCAGAGCGATATCTAAATAATTTCCTTGATATTGGGAAATATTGAATTTATCAGACTTAAAACACTCTAATTTTTACAAAAAATACCCTACTTGTTTGCATTAACGATATCCTCAGATATCATCTTAATAATTCTAATGTCTTTGGTTAGGACTTGAACTATTTAGTTTTCACCAGTCTTTGACTGTGAATCTAATTGTAGATCATCATCATCATCATCTGTTTAGTTGTTCAGTCATTAATAAGAAATATTGGCAAGATAGAATCATTACATATAGTCTGAAATACTAAGGACAAAATGCTGATGGGGGTTTCTTTCAAGGCTGCCCAAGACATTTTCTTACCTGAATCAAAAGAAAGTTACCTGCCTCTCTATTCCATATCAAACTCTGACTGGATTGGCTGCTGAATTCTTATTTCAATGGTGTCAAAGTTTTCCACTTTCAGGAAACAGTCATGTGATTTAGGAGATATCATTCAGTCTCTGTAATATCTATAGGACTCTCCTCCAATAAGAAATCACTAGATAGCTGCAATAGCCATACCATTATATGGTATCTATATCTACCTGGCAAGAGAGGATATTTGAGACCTCATTAGTGGGCAACCCAGAACCTAGGGTCTCCAGGAGAAGATTCTCCTGGAGAATCTCTTTAATTGCTGAAAATTTTATAAAACATAAAAACTGAAGTCCTAAAATAGGGGTAATTTCAATAAAATCTCAAAGAAGCTGCCTCCAAACCCAAAGAGGAAATCAGAAAAATGCTGCTCCTGCCTATATATGAGACAGTAACATCTATTCCCCATTATATTTTTATGCGCCTTGGCCCCTGCTCCTCCCAATGTTGAGCTTCAGCCATCAAAAAGTGGACAGTCCCAACTCTTCCTAACAGTATAATTCTGGTTATGTGGTTCCCCTTGTAGCACCACATCAAATATTAACAATTGAACAATTAACTCAGGGACATTGAGTTGGCCACCTTCTGCATCCTGAAATAAATAAATAAAAATAAATAAGATTTCTAGGAAACCAAAACTTTCTCATGGCAAGAATTCTTAAAGTCTCTGCTCCTCTCAGGACCACAGTATATTTGCACAAAGAGGGTGCTTAAAGGAATTTGTGTTCTGCAGTTCTGAGCACTTTCTCGTGGAAGCTGAAAGGCAAAAAGGCCACTTGATGGTGGCAGAAAAGGCTTCAGCTGATGATACAGACTCGTTGAGCTCTTTAACCTCAACAAAGGAATGGAAGGAGCTCTGCTTTTAGCCTTACCATTTGTGATTCAGCTTTTCAGCACTCTTGCCACTTACCACATTTTTCAAGGTCACCTTCTAACATAGTATCCCCATTTCCCAAATCAATAAAAGGAACATCACACTCTTTTCAGAAAAGAAAAGAAAACAGTTCAGAATCAAGCTACATAGCATAAAGTGGCATCTTATCGTTTCAGTTGAAAGACTAAGTTTGGTTCTTGTAATTAGCATCAGATCATTAGTTGGGGAGAAGATCGCGGTCTAAAGTGAGGTCAGCAAAGCAAAGTGAAGCGGTGTATAATCAGGAATCATAGAATCTCATTGATTTCTGTTTTAAGTTAAGCCACCTAGTGCAAGGCAGCTTGTAGGATTGGGATCTGAAATCAGCAACTGAAAAGTAAGACATTGCTTTATTCAATTTCTCATCTTACTTTCTTATCTTACTTAATCAAAAATGCATCAATGTGGCAAATATTGAGATAATGTGTGTCTGCTGGTGTGTTCCATTTTGATAATGGATTACAAATGGCATGTACCCTGTAACACGTTTCCAAGATGGCATTCAGAATTCTACCCAAGCTTACAAAGGAGCAAGTCCTATCCAATTCAATGGACCTAGTGCCTAATTAGACACGCATAGGATTGCAATGGAAAGCTCCCAAAGGTGGATATTGAAAGAGGTGGTTTACAATAAGTAGTTTTAGCTAAGGAAAACTACCCTACAGGGATAACGTCCAACCAACTGACAACCATGTTTCATTTTAAACCATTATGTAGAGCTGTGAGGAATCAGCTCTCTAAAGTCAAATTAACAAACAATTTAGCTTAGGGCATTTTAACCAAGGAAATAATAGATACAAAAAGTTTGACTGAAGTTTTTGAAACATGCCATATCCAGCCCAACCCCTGGCAAAAGTATGGATAAATGTGTACCAGTTCACTTTTTTTGGTGATAAATTTATAATTCACCCAAGGATATTTCAATGTCTTTCTGACCCTGACAATCCATTTATCCTTTCTTCTCCCTCCTTTCTCAGTCTTATCAGGCAAAGTTATTTCTTCTAATCTACCATCTGCTCTTACCACTTGCCCAAATAATGTGGCTTTCTCCTTGCTGATCATTACCTCAATAGAGCAGTAAGACTATTTCTTCCAGGAACAATTGGTTGATTCATTTGGTAAACCATGATTCTCTTAGTAACTGTCCTCAAATTTGTAATTTAGAAGTGTATTTCTTCTTCTCCTCACTCTTTTTCAATCCCATTATTTTCCACTGGGGAGGGGGGGAAACATTGCTTTAACTATTTCAATCTTTAATGAACACATTATCCTTCATGAACTTGTTCATGAATTGTCTCCTCTTTACTGCTTCAGCACACTGAATTTTTGTCTATTCTTGAGCTCGAGGGGAGTATGTTGTCAGCTTTGGAAGTAATATTAGGCAGGAAGCTTCCATGCTGCCATCTTCTCATGTGTAGGAAAGTAGGAGTGGGGATTTAATAGACAGATAGTCCTTAGACAAAATAGCATTCTTCCTTTCGGTCAAGGTCAAGATGCATCTGGAGAAGGCGTGGTTGGAGTGCTGTCTCGAGATGGGACGGATGGTGATTGGAGCATGTGATTGACTGATGAGTGAGGGGATGGTTTTGGGAGTTTTGATTTTCTGAGAGAAAACCTGGACCTCTCAGATTCAGGTTTTCCCAGATATGCCTATTATACCTACTCTAATAAATAGAACTTTTGAGAAAATGTTTGCTTCAGTTTTTAATTGGAGTTGGGGTTTTAACCCGCTTCAGGTATTCATTGCTATCTGTAACTTCAATCAGCACATTGGTTGACATTACCTTGGTCTTGTTAATATTTAACATATTTAATCCAGATTTTTCACTTTCTGTTTTTGCATTTCTACTGAGCAATTCTAACTCTTCTTTACAGAGTTCTTTCTTCTTTATTTTAACTAACTAGGATTTATTTAGGATTTTTTTTCATATCCTAGAATTTTTAGTGCATCTACTTCCCTAATTTAATACTAGTTGTTATATCCTCCAATTCTGTTATATCTCCAATTTCATATATATTTTCTGGATGAATTAAACATATATATTTATGAATAATGGGCACATGTCTCACTCCCTTCATACTCATTTCCTGTATACCTTCTTGTTTATTATAAGGACCTGTTCTTCTTTAGTAGGAAAGCAAAGGTTAAAATTAGGAGTTCTGGCATGGTCTTGTCTTGGTACAATCAGTAAAGTAAAGCTATATTCTTTTGCTGTCTCCATTATCCATCTTACATTACTTGTAACATTTACAAAAAATATAGGCCACATCCAATCCCTTACATATTTATTCCTATGAGTTACACCCAAAGACACACAAATAGATACCCAATTATTATATCACATAGAGTTTTCACTGGATCCCTCTCTTTTCCCATTCACTCAGAAAGCACTAATTTGGGGTGAAATTGTTTATGGAGTTAGATCTATGTAGATCTAATATTGCCAAGTTCCTCTTTCCCATATTCTTTGGTGTAGACTGGATAGCATATGTCATACAATTATAGTATAGTCATACAATTTAAAGTAGCCCGTTCCAGGCTGCTTAATTTTTCTTATTTCTAAAATATCTAATTTATTATGTTTTATTTCTGTGGAGAGATCACTTGCTTTAATCTGAGCATATTATAATTGATGCTTTTCACAGTAACTAGAACAGGGGTGTCAAACTTATTTTTCCACGACGGTGTCACGTGATGTATCAGGACTTTTTTCCCCTTTGCTAAACCGGGCGTGGGGTGGCCAGCGTGTGATGTATCCAGCCCGTGGGCCAGGAGTTTGACAACCCTGAACTAGAGTAACGGACTGGGTGAGGAGACACTCCCTCTTCATCCAATACTTACTGTAAATTTATCTAAATAATTCCGCCAAACTATTGATTACTCTTAACTTCATTTTTCCCATTCTGATCTTAATAAAAATGTGACTCTTTAAAAAGTTTAATTATCAAAACAATATAAAGTTGGATTATTTGTAAGTACTGTGCCCTAAAGTCTTCCAGTCTCTGACTTTCTTTGTACAACACTACAACAATAATGGTATATGTGGCAGTAAGAAATGAATTGGAAAATTCATTCCAATAAAGATCACTTTCCTAAAATTATTATTTTATAGCAAGTATTTCTAATGCCTCTTAATTGGAGAAAAGAGATCAAAGCATGAAGGTTATAGACCATAAATTTATCTAACAATCTTGATTTTATGTTGTAAGCAGAATCAGTTATGATTAATAACATTTTATAATACTGGCACTCAGCTAGGTGGCAACCTAGCCAAATTCAGTCAAATTTAAATTGTTCAGCAGGATTGGCTCTCTTACTTGCTTGGGAAATCCCAAAGCAGTTGGCCAGATTGGGGACGGGAGACTTGTGCTAAGGGAATGGCAAGCCACTTCCATACTGCTGCCAAGAAAAAAAAAATGGATGACTTAAAGGAGACTTTACTTTTTATATATTATTGGAAAGTTGTGGGAATTGTTGCATTGAAAAAAAAATGAAATAAACAACTTGCCTGAGGTAAAATCTTGGCTACACTGGTTTTGTTTTGCTGAGAAAGTGTGCCTTCATTTCTCCATGGAACTCTTGCCTCAGCCTTCATCTAGTCACTTGAGATTCAGTTTCTATCAGGAAAAGATCCTGATAGCTTTGCAGCCCACCTGGTAGTTAAAAAAGCTGTGGTGTGAATATTACAAAAAAATTGTCTTTTTCTTCTCTCTTCAACCTTGTAGGATTCAACTTGAGAAATGCCAGAATAAATAGTTTAGCCTGCTCTTCCCTTCCCTTTATACTTTCTCTTTTGCATGGAATGGGAGCTGAGACAATTCTTGTTGCCACAGGACTTACAGGATTTTCATTCCTCATTCTGAGTATTTTGAATAAAAAGAGATCAATAATACTGCAGTTGGGTCTGACGGTTTCTGGAATGAAACTGAATCAGAGTAGAAGTTTTCTCTTGTCTTTCATTAGCTTCAGGACAAACAAATTTAAATCAATGTGTTTTTCCCCCCCAAGATGCAAATACTGGCAGTTCAGCATCCGCTGAATTTTTTCTTGATGTCCTTACTAAAACTACATTTGTTTTCACAATGGGGCTATCCTATAGAATATTGGCTACATGCATATACTTACAAGTCAGGCTAAATCTGATCTGCTTAGTCGGAATTATTTCTACTGCTTCCAATGACATGTACTCATCTACAAGTTTATACAAGACCGCAGTATAGATTAGGCATGAACAAAAATTTACAGCTCCTTGGGCTGATCCAAATTGCAATAAAGCAATGGAATGGTTGCCCTCGGCTGCAGCAGGCTTTTGAATCAGCCACTGTGTTACTTTAATTCGCTGTGCAGAAAGTAGAAAACAAATGTTGAAATGACTGATAATATTTTAGATTAAATTCATTATAATAAGATGAATGGATTCAGTGCGTAAGAAGGACACACAGGAGAACTGTGAAATATAACAGTCCGACAATAGGAGCATATGAATAATAAGTATTTGGAGGAGTTGGTGCAAACAAGAGTTGACGGGTAGGATAAAAAGAATGTAAATAAAATGACAAATTATGCATTATATTCATGTTTGCCAGGTACTACAGCTTTAGTTTTTTTCCGCAACAATCTATAAAGGAGTTCCTTCTGCCAAGGAAGAATGATTTTTAATGCTATAAATACAAAGAGCATTGACATACTGTGGCTTTGACTAAAGTTCTCTAAGAAATTTTCTCCATTAAACTGAATAGGCATTATGCCCTAATAAGTGTACTTAAGTGCACATTATGACTATAGTTGCATAGTCATTTCTCTAACTCTCAAGTATGGTACCATCAAATATACTGGGATTTCATAATCCATATATTCTTGTATTAGGTTATGAACCTAAGAGACATGGGTCTAGGGACAGCTTCTCAGTGAACACATGACAATATTAGGATAGCAATCAGGATGGATATACCAGCTGCTCCTACCCTGAATGTCTTCCCTGCTCCTTAACTTGGTGATCTTAATATAGTCAATGACATTAAGGTTGATCTATATGAAAGCCACTTTGCTCTAGTGATCTAGAAGCCATAAAACTATGAGTTTTAGTTGGCTTAGACATAAAAGTGTGTCTTTGATCAAGTCACTCTCTCTTTCTCTCTCTCTTAACCCATGATGTCAGGCTCCTCTGACAAGTCGTTTGGTCAATTCTTGTCATGTCATGGAATGTGTCTATGAAGGGGGAGATGATCTGAGGGGCTACACTAATGCAGCAGGTTGCCCAGGAGGGAGGGAGCACATCCCAAAGAAGAAGGTAATACAACAAATAGCACAGTACAGAGCTGGATTATGAGAGGAAGAGATCTAGAATCGAGACTTCAAGAATGTCCCAGAGTATATCTGTTACATTAGCATAGCATAGGTAGCTCTTGACTTATGAATGGACACTTAGTGAAGTTATGATAGAACTCATTAAAAACTACTTATGACCCAGTCCCAAAGTTACATCTGCTGCAGCACCCCTGCAACTGATACACCCAACCCATACACCCTTACAACTGATGCAGAGATGCTGCAGTGTCCCCCACCTATTACTCCCTATCCTGCCTTGCTGTCTTTTACCTTCTAAAAATATCTCTGGTGAATTCAACATGATGATTATTACCTTTATTAATGGTTATTAACCACATCAGGCATATTCTTGAGGACTTATAGGATATTAATGTGTTCTAGAGGTGATGGGATGATGGAGCAATAGTAAATAATTACACTTAATCCCAATTCAGCTAATTTGTAAATTGCAGAGCAAAATATCAAACTTATTGCAAGATAATACAATAAATACAGCCAGGTTAAAAAAAAAGCATGGGAAAAAGCAGGACATTAAATAATTATTAAGATTATAATGTGTTTTTTTAAAATTAAATTTAAGGTATGAGGACAAAGCAGAGAAAGTGGAACTAATGCAAATAAATAAAAGAGCATAAAAAGAAAAAAATAGAAATTGGGAAAAACAAAACATCTAAACTTTTGGACTGTCTCAGCAATATTGAATGAGAAATACAGTCAGTGTTTTGAGTTCACTTGTTTGTTTCGTTAGCTGTCATTGCAAGAAAGCAGGTGATTCCATGGCCCCATTTGCATGACAATGAGTTGCAAAAGGAATTTTTAATGCAACATGGGGTGTCATCTAAACAGGGCCTCACAAGAAGACTTGTGAAACTCTTTCTACTTCCTCCATGGGCTGAGAGAAAAGTCTTTGATTTATACCCCCTCCCCGCCTTCTTCACCCACTGATCTGACTTGTTGAAAACCTCTGTGCTCAAATGATCCTCAGTGGCAAGACTGAAAAGGGGGGGGGAGGGAAACCCATCAGTTTTGCAGCCATATTTTATATTAAAAGCTGTTAGAAATCTTTGGTTCCTAAATTGTCTGTATCCAAACTTCTTTCTGTCACCATTAGCTTGGCAGTCTAAGGTTACCATTTGGGGGAAAGCTTTCAGCAAATCTGTAAGGAGCAAACAAATCAGTTGGTGCTAGTGGATCAAGGCAGTCAGGAGGGAGTTACAGCAGGGATGAAAAGCTGTTTGTGGTACTGGGAAGACTGTATGGCCATCAGGGAGCCATCTAGCAAAAATCATTTTATATATAACTTAAGTAATAGCACAAACCATGTAGCATATCGATTTGCTGGTAGATACCAGCTATTGTCTGTTTGTCCAGACAAACAAAATCCTTTTTTTAGTAGATTCCAATACAGTAATGGAGTTAGAAAGGACACATATTGGAATTATGCTTTCCAATCATTGATCTTCCTTTCTTTCTTCCTTCCTTCCTTCCTTCCTCTCTCTCTCTCTCTCTCTCTCTTTCTCTCTCTCTCTCTCTCCTTAGAAATCTGTCATTATGAACGATGAAGCTGATTTTCTGCTCTCTTGGTTGGGAAATTAACTTAAATGATAAAGCATTCATTCTTTAAGAGAAAATGAGGGAAATACATGGTGAATGTCTTAAGCTGTGGATATTATTAGAATGATACTACACAGAGAAAGTTCAAGGCCCCGTATCTGGTATGCTGCAAGCAAGGCAAATGCTGATACGAGAGACCAGAATGACGAATTTTAGAAGTGGTCTGGGGAAACATAAATGACAGATCTCTGCAAGGAAGTCAAAAGCTCTGCCAATCCTTTTTTTTAAAAAAAGTACAAATAGCGCTTTGTTTTCAGAGTTTCACTCTTTTGACACGAACACAAGCAGTATGACAGTTTCAGCTTCTACAGACAGTATATGCATTTGACAAGCTATGCCGGGATGCGGGGTTGATATCACAAATGATTCAAATTAATTTGTACTTTCTTTCACCTAGCTCTACAAGCCTGGCTTCCTACCCAGTGAAACTTACATTTATTTGTAATCTCACTGCTGCTTACACTCTGCTGAACAATAAAAGAACAATAAACTTAATAAAAAGCCCAAGTGATTGGAAATTGCTGTGGGAATGGTAGACCAGTATGAAAGCTATAAATTTACTTGTATTCTCATGGCATTGTCAGCTAATTTTTATGAAAAGCCCATCACAGAACGTTGCTCCCAAACACTGTGATCACTTGCATGTCACACATCATACTTCCCCTGATAACAAAAGAGAGAATGCATCATAAAATGCTTCGAACCACAAATTCATCATCAAGTACTCACAATAATCGGATAATGTTCCCTTCCTGACCCTGTCCTGCACCTGAACATTGAATTAATCATTTTCTTTTCTCAAACATTAAGGAATACCCAGTGGTATGGTTGATGAAATTTAAAGCAAATAAGAGACTACTATCACATAATGTCGTTAACTGTTCAGATGATATTGTATGATTCCAATCTAGGCCGGGTTCCAAACACAGGAGCAAAACCAGTAATAGCAGAATGAATTAAGATACTTGATCTTCAAAACGTTCCTTCTTTTACAGGTTTCTCTACCAGTTTCACAAGCCTACAGATCAGGGAATCAAGTATAGGTAAGACAGAATTACTGTGAATTTGACACATTACTCTCTAACCAGCAAAATGGCTTATTTTCCCCTTACAGTAATGCCATTTCTACCATGCAAGGATTCAACGACTAAGTTTAAAAAAATGAATGAAGAAAGCGATTTTGGGGTGGCGAGTGAACATTCCACAAAATATCAAATTATTATGTAACAATTCCATCCAAGGGACTTATTAGCAAAGTGGCAAGGCGAAAAATTTGCATTTTAATATTCACAAATGTGTAACACAGCAATGAACAGTTGTCTTTTGCCATGACATAGGAATTCAGTATTTTAGCTCAGAGTGGATTTGCTTTCCTGGTGAAAAGCATAAGGATATTTCTTATGAAGCAGGCCTATGTATTTGCACTACCTTATTTCTCCGAAAATAAGACCCAACCAGAAAATAAGCCCTAACATGATTTTCCAGGATGCTTGTAATATAATGTAAGTCCTACTCCAAAAATAAACCTAAGATCATCAGTCAGATGGACACATTTATGGACATCACCTTATAATAAGCCCTAATAAGTCTTTTGTAGCAAAAATTACTGCAAGACCCAGTCTTATTTTTGGGGAAACCCAGATACTTCAGGATCAGGAGAGGACCCAGTCTTAGACAGTTTCTTTGTGATTCATAGTAACAGGTTCTTGAAATGTAAGTTGATTTATGTATACCAGCTATTTAAATGGTTAAGTATTTTATAAATTACCTTTTCCGGTGATATTTTGGTTTCTCACCTATTCTTCATTGCTTTTTACTGAACAAAGTCCCATTGGTAGTTTTATAGTTTTAGCTACATTTTATAATTGTAATTTATGATATATGACAATCTCCATCAAGTCAGAACTTTAGGGTATATTGGGTTTACAAATTTCAAATCTTCCAGTTATTGGTCATATATGCGTACATTAGTTTCATTAAAAAGGCAAACTTATCAGACAAACTTTGTGAAACATAGGGTCAATTTCGAGTATTTTCTCTTCAGTTCTCCACATAAAATATTTGTATCTTTTTGTCAGGTCTGCGGCAATAACAATAAACTGAACTGAAATAATTATTTTTATTGCTTTATTGATTTTACAGGGAGAAAGAGATGATGCCTTTCTCTAATCATTGTTTATGCTCTTCCTAAGGAACTTTTCACGCTAATTCTCTTCTTAATTGTGTATTTTAGAAATTTATTTGAAGTATGATATTGTGAAGTACATTAGCGATATCACACAATAACTTGGATGTCAGTCTCTTTTGCAGCTCCAGTTATGGGCAGAACACTTTCTATGGGACAAATTCCATTTAATCCATAGAAGCTTTTTAAAGGTTACCTTTATTTGTGGGTAGGTGGGCTTTTAATATTGTATAATAACAAATATATTTTATTATTTTTTTTATCTTACCAGTTAAAAACAATTAATAAGTATGAGTAATTCATGAAAGCAATTCATCACCAGTTTTCTTCTTTCATAACTTCTTGTGTTTATGACTTCTCTCTCTCTTTCTCTTCATAAATTTTGGAGAGATACTCCAGTCCATGATGTTGGTTTCTCTTTGCTGAGTCTTTATAAGCATCACTGCAGCATCTCTGAAAGACAATTTTTTGAATACCAGCATACAAAACATAAGTAGTTAAGAGGTTATTGGGAGCTAAGGAAGTAAAAGACTTTGATCCAAGGGCAAAAATTAGGCACATGTGGGAGCACAGGAAATAACAGATTCTCCTGAATTCATGAGCCCATAAAAGAAATCATAGTGATGCTTAAAACTTCAGAAGACTGCCTATAAAGATAATATGACATAAACTGCTCTATCAGCACAAAACAATGATTTTACAGGTCTGAAATTTTAAAGTGGAAGGTGTAGACCGCATGATTTACCCTTTAAGAAACTGGATACTTCAAGATAATATGCTATTTAATGTAAGAAACATTTGATCAATCAGTGAAACCACTAAGTCTGATTTACAAAGTATTTGCAAGTGTACGACATATTTTTATGATGTTACAGAGTAGAGAGGTCTTACAGAACAAATAGATGACTTCTCAAGAAAATTTTGGTTTTATTTTCAGATACTAAAGTACAATATTTTACTGTGAAATAAATTAAAATAAGACCAAAATTACTTTATTTTTATTATTTGACTTTTCAGGTGGAATGAAATAGATTACTCATCACATTATTTCATGTCCTTAATTCCACAGGATCATAACATTATTCATGAAAATCAAATGGATGAATGGTCAAACAGATGGACAAACAGACAGATATAAGCTTGAAGAAAAACAAAGAATATTTCCATTCAGAATAACAGCATAAACAACAAAAAAATGACAGTTCATTATCATTTATGTATAACTGGAAGGGCAACTAAAACTATTCCCCCACTTGTTTGCAAGAAAAGCCGCATGTTTTGGTCCCATTCCCTTCTTCCATTTCCTCCTCCTCCTCCTTGGCTGGTTGACTGTTATATAAGTTACATATTTTCTTCTACATTGTCAAAATGTGTACATGCAGATAAAATACCATAAAGTGGCAATCAGACATAGCTGGTATGAATATCAATCTTCCACATGACATTTTCTGAAAAGTATACATTTTTAAGGTTTTTGGAAAAGATAATTTATCATTCTTTTATTTGGATAATGCATGAAGAATGAAACCAACTACAAACTTCACTCTTTTCTTACTGAAAAGATTCCACCCCAAATAGCTGGATACCAATTAAGTGAGCTTGTGTATATTCACCATCTTAATGTGATTGGACTAAACTGTAAGGAGATTGCTCTTATGTCAGTGTGCATCTGTGCATACATTTAGGTAAAGAAAACCTCAGATGGCTATAAATATAAAGGGTGGCAATGCTGAAACAAGAGATATGTTTCTTGGGTGATATGTTTTAATTATACAGGGTAGAATCTAATTAAGTCCTTCAATTAATGGAACAGATCCAAGGAGGAGAAAGGGGAAAGGGAGAGGGAAAGGGGAAAAAGGAGGAGAAGGAAGAAGAGGAGGAGGAGGAGGAGGAGGAGGAGAATTATCTCTTTTCCTTATAATCTCCCTAGAAGCTTGACAACTGACTCATATTTATGATGGTTACAGTGTCCCATATAATCACCTTTTGCGACCTTCTGACAAGCAAAGTCAATGGGCAAGCCAGAGTCATTTAATATCTGTGTTACAAACTTAACAACTGCAGTGATTCACTTAACAACTGTCGCAAGAAAGGTCATAAAATGGGGCCAAAGTCACTTCACAATTGTCTTGCTTAGCAATAGAAATTTTGGGCTCAGTTGTGGTCGTAAGCCGAGAACTACATGTATAGGATTGTGCTATGAGTTATATATGGAACAAGATACTATAAAACAACATATACTTCAGGTTCTAAGGTCTAAATCTGTGTTAATGAAAAATTTGCACCTACATAATTAAAAATAAGAAATTAAGTGTTAATGAAAGTGTTTTTGGCTTGAAAACAAACTTTAAAATAAAAAGTGGTCTCCATTCAACCTTTCAATGTCAGCTATCACTTTTAAAACAGCTTGACCTGGAAGCATACAGCTAAAATTGTGGTGACTGTTAATGACAGTTTTATTGGATGCCATGCTTATAGTTCACATTTTGAGGTCTGTATGTAATTGATCTTTTTACCCTAGGAGAGAAACACTGCAATAAGTTGGTTGCAGCTCCACATTATAGTATAGAGAAATAATAATGATGTCACCTTGAGATTCAAAGATCGTGGAATAGTAATAGTCTCCTAGCTCATTCTCCCAACTGCAGTGACCTCTCCAGTTCTAAATCTTAACAGTCTCAGCATTATTTTTGAATTATTCATGCTACCCTTTTCCCTCACTACAAAATCAAGGAAAATGAATGCATCATGTTTTATCAACTCCACAGGTTTTTTTAAAAACAATGTTATTTAGTTGTTTAAAAAAGCAAATAAACTATACAATGGCACACATACCTAGTTGAAATTAGGTCATGGAGAACACTATTACATGAAAAAAAGGGCCACGCAATCTTCTGTGTTATATAATATTTAACTCCATTTCAATCTGAACAAACTTTATGACTTGGGTTTGTGTGTTAATGAATTGTTTGTCTAGAAACTCAGCATTGGAATTCCAAGCAAAGGCGGTGCTTCTGATTTATGGTTTGTATTGATTGTTCACAGCATCCAATCATTTGAGAGTAAAGAATACTGTAACTCTAAATAGTGATGTATATTTGTGTTATAATTCCTTACAATGATATCAGTTGTGACTTAGACACATATTAATATCATATAGATATTCACCGGGCAAAGCTGACTGCAAGTGAGCAGATTGTTTAACTGAAGTGATCACTACAAAAGAAATAGTCCAGAGTAAACTGAATATTGTTTCTGACACTTGGACTGGGAATCAAAATAACTCTTCTTTTTTTCTTAAAGTCCTTCTGTTGACAACTCTTCTAGTTTATCCGGTCTAAATAATAAAAGGATACAGTTTTATCTGAGTGATGGATTTGATTAAAAAAAATGCACATGGGGATAAAATAAAATGCATGTAAATGCAAACTCAGGCAGGTATCCTGATTCATCTGTAGCTGGTGACCTTTAAGTTCATGATGAAAAACAAATGTCAAGCATTCAAAAGACAGGAGTATCCTTGGCTTTGCCAAGGATTTTGTATGCTATTGCACAGACTGTATTAATTTAGTCTGGCATCAATAACCTTGAAATCGGGATTTTGAACTAAAAATCCAGTTTTATATTTATTCAGAAAGCAAAGATAAAAAGTGACTTTATTTAAGGGTCTTTCCAGTGGGAAAAGGTAAATATAATGTAACATTACAGATACTTTTCTTTTCCTTATCATGCCATTTGTTATCAGCTTCCATAGCAACAGATTTTATATGATCTTCAGATCACTTTAAATAGAATTTTAATTATAGTGGTGATTGGCTTATGTTATTTTATTTGCAATAATGTTATTGCAAATTAAAAAGAAATAGTGGAAAAATGCTTACAAATGATGCAGGACTTCATTTATTTATTTATTATTATTATTCCAGTTGCTTGACAAGAGAAATATAAAGATCAGATGGATTTAAGTTAGTGAGAAGTGGATGACAATAAGTAAACCAACAATGAAAATCAATTCTATTGGCTGTAATATTAATACACTGTTTTCAAACAGATTAATAATGTGCAATCGTGAAACTGTATTTGAAGAACTTTGCAGTGGGAAG
Organism: Ptyas mucosa; assembly: GCA_012654045.1. Classification (NCBI taxonomy): domain Eukaryota; kingdom Metazoa; phylum Chordata; class Lepidosauria; order Squamata; family Colubridae; genus Ptyas; species Ptyas mucosa. The sequence goes on along the minus strand of WNWU01000043.1, from coordinate 7,532,020 downwards.
GAAAAAATAACTAATAAGAACATTTATTTTCATTTTATTCTAAACACATTCTAAGATCCATTGAAACTGAGCAGGAATTACAAATGCACATAGGGAAAAGAATGAACTCTTTAAGATGTGCTCTTTTGTAGTTACATCTACATCTTTTCAATTTGCTCTGGTACTTCTTTGTTTCAGATTTAAAAGGAACACATTTGCTGTGATGAAGACACTACTATATTTTTGAGGAAACAAAAAGCCACCCACATGTTGAAAAGAAGCGACAAAGCACTAAAACCTCACTGATTTTTAGCCTAATTGAACACCAACCAGGACTGCCTTTATGGCAATTCTCACTGCTATTAACATATATAGCAGAATATCCCAGCAGGTGGAAAGAAGTATTTTACAAACAGACTAGAAAGAACTGTTGGATTGGGATGAAACAAGAAGCTAAGTATGATTAGGTCAGGCTTCACTTTTATTATCTCTACAAAATTAGGTCAATTATATTTCTACTTCCTCTAGCCTTTTTTTTTTTTACACCACAATCCTTTTCAAAGTGTTCTTTTTTTACAGGTACCTTGAAGAAGACCTACCGTGGGCTTTATTACATTTATAATGCCTCTTTAGCGCTGTGATTTTAGAAATTAAAAGAATAAAATAAAATAGAAAAGAAAAGAAAAGAAAGAACAAAACTCATATTAATCTTTTCAATAGAGATATCAGATCATGTCAAATCAAGCTACTTCTTAGAGATTTTATGGCTCTCCATAGTGAAGGAAAATTTTCTCGAATCTGATCCTTTCATAAATTATATTACCAATTCAGTATTAATAGAACTGTAGGAAAGAAGTTGGGATATCTTGGAAATGTTACTATATTTTTTTCTTCTTCTTCCAAACCTGAAAGAAAATGACAACATGGGGAGAAGAAGAATATGTCCAGGGCAATTTTCATTTAGAACAATGTGACCATAGTATTGGGGAAAGAATGTTTAAATCAAGTTAAACTTCTTATATATCATCTGAGTAGGAACATTAAAGAACATTAGTGAAATCAGAGAGGTTCTAACTACGGTTTAGATTAAATTTATACCCAAAATGGAATCCTTAATATGCTGCTTCTGGATTTAAAAGAAATGTTGTTAACTGGATGAGAAGAGATGACCAAATGGTAAACAATAGGTAGCAAAGCTATCTCCTTTTTCTCAGTTCTTCAGCAGAAACTAGAAAAAAAGTTTCTTAGCTAAGGATAGTCTTTCCTTCTATAACTTTCCATGATGGTCATTCTATTACTCCCAAGATAGACAAGAGTGATTGATCTTAGAAGTTAAACAGAGTTGGCCCCCTTTACAGTAATAGTTGATGGAGGAATTGTCTGGGAGCTCCAGAGCTGTTTGGCTGGGTGGGAAAGAATAGGCAGACTACTACTACCAAATTATATTGGGGATGAAGCTTGATTTCAGAGCATCTTTACCTTTTTAGAATACAATCAAGATCTTTTGAGATATATCTATTTTAGTACAGTGCATCTGATTGGATGCAATAACTTTTGGTTTCTAAATTTCAGTAAAAAGTAGAATCAAATATCATTGTTAATGCACAGCGAGACCCTGTCTACAGCATGCTTGCTAAAATCTCATAGGTCTTAACGAGAGTTAAGCTGCCAAATGTATACATCACTAAAAAGTGTCTTCTGAAAATGTGCAGAATCGCTTACTAACAATAAGCTGTGTGTGCGATACATTTTCCTTTTGGATAATAAAAAAAAGATGAAAGAAAATCTTTATCTGAGCTTGCTCTCTGTATCAGTAGACTAAGATAGCATTATGACTCCCATTCTGTTCAGGAAGTCTGTCCTGCCAGTAGGGCTTCTCCAGATCCACAAAGCAATCTTGAATTGGCAGCAATAAATAACTTAATGACTTAATAGGTTTTGTTTCATATTTTTTCTTGCTTGGGTTTATGTTGTCTAAGATTATGTCTTCAAATGATTAGGGACCAATTCAAAATTTCTTCTGGTGGAATAGTGACAAATGAGAAATATGCAAGAACAGTATGGAAAAAGAAAATTTAAACAACATTTGCAAAACTGGAAAAGTTGAGAATTGAAATCAAATAATACATTACTTATTTACAATAAAATGTGTGAGGGAAAATATGCTAATTCATCTCATAAGCCATTAGCAGAAGAAGCTCCTTTTTATTTATTACTGAATGTGCTATGGATACATTTAGAAAATGCTTTTAAACTTGGGCACTTTTCCATACTTTGTAGGAACAAATACTGAATGGTGGTTCTAAGATTTTAGGACTTCCAGGAACAAAAGGTTATTCTCTTACAAGAGGTAGCAGAGCAAAAATAAACCTATTGTAGATGAAACATTCATTTACATGATATTATTTTTGTAAGCATTGTGGTGATCTATATACATGTTTTACTATCCTGCCATTTTGCAAGTAAGCTGTACTTCATGTTGGTTGTAGTCTATAGACCAGGGGTGTCAAATGCAAGGCCCGGGGGCCAGATCTGGCCTGTGGTGTGCTTAGATCTGACCCACAGGGACACCTTGGAAACAGCGAGGGACCAGCCCGCAGTGCCTCTGCCAGTGAAAATGGGCTCCCGAACTCAGTTTTTTTTTTTATTATTATTATTATTTTTATTTCCAATTTATATACCGCCCTTCTCCCTGAGGACTCAGGGCGGTGTACAGCCAGAATTAAAAACATGAAATACAAATATTAAAAGCAATTAAAATATATATAAATTTGGCCCCAAAATTTAAAACAAACCAATTAAAACATTTAAAATTTCTTCTTAAGCCAGCCCGGCTTGTTGGAAAAAAATGTGTTTTAAGGGCACGGCGGAAGGCACGGAAGTCATGAATTCTCCTTATCTCTGGGGGCAGCTGGTTCCAGAGGGTAGGTGCCCCCACAGAGAAGGCTCTCCCCCTGGGGGTCACCAGCCTACATTGTTTGGCTGATGGCACCCTGAGGAGGCCCTCTCTGTGGGAGCGCACGGGTCGATGGGAAGTCGTCGGTAGCAGCAGGCAGTCTCGGAGATAGCTAGGCCCTATGCCATGGAGCGCTTTAAAGGTGATCACCAACACTGCAATGGCCTCCTGCAACCCTTTGCCAGTGAAAACAGAACTCAGGAGGGCCGCATCAGAGTTGCATTTGACTTTGGGAGTCTGGGGTAGGCATGGCCAGGGTGGGCATGGCCAGCTCGATGTCACTTGTGTCGGGGGGGGTGTCTGTGGTGGTCTGAGTGCTCTGCCAGTGAAAACAGGCTCCCAAGCTGTTTTTGCTGGCAGAAGGTTGCAGGAAGTCGTTGCAGCCAAAAACAGAGCTCAGGAGCCCATTTTCACTGGCAAAGCGCTCGGGCCACCACAGGCGACCCCAACACAAGTGACTTTGGGCTAGCCACGTTCACACCATCCCCTCCAAGGCCAAACATAACCCTGATGCAGCCCTCAGTGCAAGATCCACAAAGCAATCTTGAATTGGCAGCAATAAATAACTTAATTTACACCCCTGCTATAGATAGTAAATATCAGTTCAGAAAAGTTTGTTTTAAAAGCACAATCATTTTGAAATCAATACCTTAATTAATATCTGGCCCCTCAAGAAAATATTCATTGAATATGTTTGATTTTTTTTTTTTGCCACTTAATCCTGTAACTTCTATGAAGCCCTTTTAAGAAAGAAATGTGATTTAAGGGGAAGCAGTGTAAAAACTTTGCTCTCTAGCTGAAGAATTTTGGAAAAAAAAGTTATTGAATAGGCAGATTTAAAAAAAAGCTGGTCTTCTGGAAATGTGATTCCTGCTCCAAATATCGGAAGGAAGAGATGGGAAAACAAATTGTAGATGGAACTGAAATATTTCAAAGGAAGAGGAAACATGCATTTTCCAACAAAGTTCGAATGGGTCAGATCTGCAGGCCTTTGGTAATATAAATGCATTGACATAAGCAGGAGCTGCTGGCTTTTGCCCAATACAAATACTACTAAATTAGAAAGAGGATGGAGCTTTTGTGAAAATCCAGTGAGAAGCCACTTAAAACATACATTGTTTTCAAACTATTCAAAATATGAATCATTGACTGGTTATCCAAAAACCATAAGATGACTTTGGTTTAGATCAGTATTACAGTTTTGTTTTGTTTTTTCAATTTTGCATTGGAACTAGAAAATAATCCACAGAAAAACTTCAGGTCATTGCAGATGAATAGATAAGAAACAGTTCTCCAAAAGAATAATGATCACTTAAATTAAAGTAAATAATTATATGACAATATCTACTTTTCACATACCAATAGCTATCACTGGCTTTCTTCTAGTCCTTAATAAAGAAATAAAAAAGGACACATAATCATGGTCAGCTTACAGCAATCTAAACCTGCTGGCCAAATGTTATATGGAAGCCAAACAGGTGACAAGCCACCCCTAATTCAAACTGGTTTCAAGCAGCATTCATCATCATGTCAGGAAACTAGCTAATTTAGGAGTTCATATTCTGCACCAAACTACCAGAGACCTCAAGAGTCACTTTCTCCATCCTTATGGGCTAAGGTAAAGCCTGACTGGCCTTAACAAGATGACAATCTGTGTGAATGTCACAACCTCAAAAGTCCCTTACACCATCCTCTGCAAAACTATAATTGGCCACTTCCAGGTTTTGGTGTATTCTCAGTGATTTCTGAGGTTGGCCATCATCATACAGTGGGATGTTGCATTGGTAGGAAAGTAACCAAAACCCAAAAACTATATTCCAAGAATGTCTTAGAAGAACACTTCTATCTAAAATATAGTTTAAAGGAATTTATTTCTTGATAAGGTGTAAGACTAGAGTCCTAGGGACTAAGTGAATCTCCACTCTTTGAGATGGAGCATGTTATGGGAACACGGTCCTAATTCAGTTTGCCAGCTATTAAAAGAAGAACCATTGCTACTATTATTCATATTAAAATCTCTTTTTCTGATTGGCATATGGAAAAGCAAAACTAACCCCATTAACATATGCTACGTGAATCTAAAACTTCAGCTGAGAGAAAGGCAATTATCACAAAGAATGCACAGGACTGCCCCGGTCCTTAACATGTCATGGAATGTCACTCCTTGTGCCATGAAGCTGAAGAAAATGATTGGTGTACAATTCACTAGCAATTACCTCTGTGTAAAATGACTGCAGTCACTTTGGTGGGAGGAGGGGGGCACTTAACGGGGAAATTTCAGTTTCAAACTCAAGATTTTTTTTTTCCAGTAGTCCCTGCTCTTTACCCAATTTTCCAGCTGAACTGCCTGAGGCATGAGGAGGTGAAGAAGCTTGCGCAAGGTCATCCAGGAAATCAATGAGCGAGGCCTGTTTAGAGCTCCTTCTTCTCTTAGCAGCTCTTCCTTTGCTGTAGTTGTTGGACTGCTACTACCAGGAAAATTCCCTGTGCTCCAAACATTAGCTGCAAAAGAATGATAACCAAAAAGGGAAAAAAAGACAATGATATGCTCTAAAGAACAATTAGAATTACAGAATGACACCTTATTCCCATAAGAACAAAGGGTTTAATTAGTGTAACATAGTAAAACATGTTTGAAAAGGTTAATCTTTTGGCACAATGCATTCACTATCTGATGGATCTCATAGATTCTTGTTAAAAGATACACAATTTTGGGGGGTATTTCCATGAGCTAACATATATTATTATATAGTAAGGCCATAAAATGTCGAAGGTCTTATTTTGATTACAACTCTGTTTATGCTACGGTAGTCAATCCTAGAAAAGTAATTCAGGATTTGTCCTTTAGAAACATATTATATACTTCTTATTCCTGGAAATACATCAGTGAATTGTAATAGCAATTAATCTTAAAAAGAGTAGCTCAGATATCTTTGCAGGGAACAGGCTTTTTAGAGATTTCAGCTACAGTAGAGATTACTACTACATTTATTAACATTTCTGTTTGGCCCTGCACTGATATTACACTTCTGCTTCCTATCTCCTTTTGTAGCAATATTGACATCTCAGGAGACTTAGGTCTTTGCATAAAATGTCCAATATATGATTATTTGAACCTGGTCATAGTGCTTTGAGTGAGAACTCTGGATTGATTTGTTCAATGATCCATTTGTTTGTTTTCTTGGCTGTCCTTGATATTCTCAGGAGTCTTCTCCAGCACTGACGTTCAAAGGTGTCAATATTTTTTCTATCCTGGTTCTTCAAAGTCCACCATTTGATGTATACATGAAGCTACTGTACTAGCAAAATTGCAGAAATTCAAAAGTAAATAGCATTTTGACCATTTAAAAGTAAGGGCAGCCTTTCTAAGCAGTATTGGTTTTGATGCAGTTTAGCATAATGGTTGATGTGTTGAATTTGATGCAGGGAAACTCAAGTCAGACTTGAGAAACTCAAGTCAGAGTGGCTTTTGGCCAGTTTCTCTCTCTTAGTTAAATCTCATAGAGATAGATTTATATTCTGGAAATAAAATTAGAGGAAACCCCGTGTAAGCTACCCAGAACTCTTTCTCTCCCCCAAAAAAGCAAGATATAAATGCAATAAATACATCAGCAATTTTTCCTGGGATTTTCTCCAATTTGTACATTTGATCATAAATCTTTTCCAGGTCTTGAACAATTTTAATTAATTATTAAAATGAATTTGAAAATATTGTTACAATTTTGTTTCTTGGAAGTTTAAATGTTTATGAGTATCACTACTGCAACATTATGTATTAGAAAGGAAGAAATGAACAATGGCCTGTTAATGAGAAACTATAAAATCCATAATACTGATCATATGAGGACTAAATGGATTGTAAAATAATTTATTTTACATTCCATTAATATATGCTTCCTTTGATTACTTTACTTCATGCTTCAAATAAAAACATCAATATTTGAAACATGATAACAGTAAGAAAACTGGTAAAGTTGTGCCTAAATTGTGTCATTAGTCTTCCTTTTAGAGTTCTGATAAACTCAAAAGAAACACACATTAGTAATTTTTGGCAACCTTTAGCCATAAGGAAACTACAGCTCATCAGTTCTAATCTAAAGATCAAAGCAATTTAGTGGCAACATAAAACAGTTGTGTTTCAACAGTGACAGGATATTCCTTTAAAAACATAACATCAAACAAAAAAAAGAGAGAGAAACTATTTATGCTTAAAAATATGGCAGGCAGTAATATGTAAGGAAAATACTGCATTCTTAAAGTGGAAAAAGACGTTTTAATTTTTTTAGATTCTTATCCCACCTTTTTCATGTACAACTGAAGGCAGCACTTACTTTATATAAATCTGGTGTTTTATTAATTTAATCTCATTTACTCAGCAGTCACTGACAAAATATACTTCTTATATTTTCTCAGTTTTACAAAATTACTGTAAGCCTTTGAGTTTCAAGGAACTATTAATCAGGGAAGATGGTTAAAAACCAGAAAAAGAAGACAGAGGAAAGTCTGCCTCATCAGATTGTATAATTGTAAAATACATCTTATTTCAATGGAAAAATAGATTAGCTCTTAACAAATTCAGATTGTACTAGAACAGGGGTGTCAAATTCACGTTGTCACGTCAGCATCACATGACGTATTGGGACTTTTTTCTCCTTCACTAAACCGGGTGTGGGCGTGGCCAGCATGTTATACTTCTGGCCCATTGTCTGGGAGTTTGACAGCTCTGTACTAGAAGCTTTCCTAAAATTCAATGGGAAGCAAAAATTAATAGTAGATATGTATAAAACTCCTGTTGTTCTTGTTGTTGTTTAATGTAAGTTCTAGTTGTTAAAGTCAATTTTTCCATCCTAACATGCACATTTTGTGCCAATGAAAGTTTGAGAAAGTACCTACAAATCTTGCATACTCAGAATATCTTTCCTGTGTCCTGTGTACTCATCTGAGACATGAAAAAGATATGAATACTATGGCTAGTTTTACACATCATGCTAAATTATAGTTTATTCCAATCATTGTTTGTTGAACACAATATAATGTGGCCAGATTTACACGCAATGTTAAATCAAAATAGCAATTTATAAATTACAGTGGCAGCATTCATATTATTTCCATGGTTGAGCTGTTTTTAAATTAAGACCAGTTTTTGAGATGGATGGAGATAAAAGGCTTTGCTGACTGGCTGGCTAGGTAGAGTGCGTATTATTGTTCTATGAAGTCAGGAATATACCTGAGGCCACCTAGATTTTTTAAAAATAGGATATGATTGTGTATATATCTTAATTTCTTGGCTTTTCTGCAGACACTGTGATTTGGGTCTTAATGCTTAGAGAAAATACAATGAATAAGAGCAGAAGATGACTCCTAAAATTAAAAGAATATTGAATTTCTTAAAGAGAAAAAGAGACTTTTTCCTTGAAGATTATAGGAGACATTCACATCCAGTGAATATAGATTGAGTTGCAAATTGAAAAATACAGTTTGGTTTACTGTTCCTTTGCAAATTCTATTGTGGTTTTATGGATTCAGAAAAGTTAAATTCATATATAACACTAGGTTAAAGTAAACAAACCACACATAAGTTTAATATAAAGTATAAAGCCATTATGTTTGTTAAAATCTTCCCAAAAGAGACCCTAGATGTTTTGGGTTCATTTTCCACAATCTCAACTAATTCTGACCATTAACCAAGTTAAATAAGGCTAATAATTAATATAATCATTATTACTTCAAAAATGAAATGACCTTCATGAATGGTGCATGGGGTGGAAAGAATCCATAGGAAATATTAGAAGTGAACTAAACTCATCCCTTTATGGAGCCGAACAATGGTGCAGGTTCTTAAATTCTGATGATGACATGAACTCCATTGAGGAGCAAATATTGTGAGATTATTCAGTTATAAAAAGTGAAACAATGAAACTGTGTAACTTAATAAGCAATATTAAGTCCTAAATTATAAACAATAGAGAGATGTAACAATGGAAACAAGGTTTCATCAATCTTCTATGGAGAATAGGATGAAGTAAACTTGTTCAGAAAAGATAGCTGACTTTTATGAATAGATTTGTTTTACTGCATCTGGAGCTAAAGACCTCTGTTTTTTATTACATTGTCAGATTTCAGGTTGAAGATCTAGATTTTAACTGATCAAGAAATAATAAGTTGTTTAGTATGGGTGCTAAAAAAGCTGACATTTTTAAAATTTTATTTATTGTGGATTTAAACTATTGAAGTTTGCAGATTGGGACTTATTTTTCAGGAATATCAGTTACAATTTTATTGGGGACATACTGTATGAATTTACATCATACCTGGAAATATCATCCTAAAATGTAATGTGCTAAAATTGCAGTTCTAACTTTTTTATGACTAAAAAACTTTTCAAAGAAGTTTTCCTTCTTTTTCTAGTTGTGTCTTCATCAAAGACTTTAGTAGAATAAGTTTAATTCTGCTGATCTCAACATATTCATTTTATTTCTCATTAAGTAGCTGTGGGTGTAATTCCTCTTCAGTCATAAAGCTGTATTTTCAATATATAATAAAATTTAAATATACAGTTTTTATTTATTATATTTTAAAAAATCTTTTTAAAAAATCAGGATTATTTAAATTGCCTCCCATTGATGTTTTATTAATTTTCTCTATAGATTCATGGTGTTATGGAACAATTAAGAGTAATAGCCATGCTTATAGCCTAAAGCATTTTGGGAAACCTCTTGATGTATTACAGAATGAAAAGACTATTTAAAAAAAGGATATTAACATAAAGATATATATATATATATATATGTATATGTATATGTATATGTATATGTATATGTATATATATATATATAATCCCTAAAAATGTGGTAGCAACCAGCACACTATTTAGTTCCAAACAACTGCAAGAGTTCTTTATAAGCAAGAATTTCAGTGCCTCTGCTTCTTGTTACTGGGTCATATGTGACTAGTGATAGGTGGAAACATCAGATCAATACCACTGTGCCAGCCATGTATCACTGTAAGACAATAAGAAGCCTTTCCCATCTATTATTTTAAAAGCTTTTGGTTCTTCTAAGTGCTATTTTACTTTGGGTGGAAATTTTTAGTGACCTCTATATGGCATTTATCTACTAATATATAGGTTAAGCATTCTGGAGGAATAGTTTATCATTCCAAAGGTAACAGTAAATCTTCTTTAAATTAAACTTAATGCCTGGCTGTTTGATGAAGACAGCCAAATAACAAATTAGGTTGCTGTTGCCTTTTTTTCTGATTTTTCTTTTTAAAGTTATGTTTCGGTGCTCATCCATTTAAAAATCAACCAGTAAGTAACCCTACTTAACTTTTTGAGATTTGCTAAAGTTATCTCTGTCTCTGCTCCTTAAGCAATTGATGGTATTGCTTACCAGCCTCTCAAACTAAACTCAATTAATCTCTTCAGTTCCTTTCATAAATGTCTGATTTGTTAATTTTCCTTTCCTGTAGAAAAGTAGCAATAAGGAAGTTACTTATTTCATTCTGTAACAGAGGATATGCATGCTCTGCCTTTATTCTAATTTGACAACAATATTCATGTAAGTGTAAATATTACTTCAATAACAGTAACCTTGATAAAAGAATAACCTTGTACTTTGCCTAAACATAAAATAGATTTGTGTCAAAGAATATAAGAGTAAAACAACATATAATTTAAAGAAACTACTACTGGACTTTAATAGTCATCAACACATCATATAAAATTCTAATGTATATGGTATAAGATAGAACTTTAGATGAATTTTACCAATAATATATTAATAATTAATCATTGTACAGACAATGGTTTTGATGCAGTAACCAGTTGAGCATTTTCTAGACACTTCTCCCTTACACCCAGAAGAACTTTATTTCTATTTATCCTTTGAATAGTTCAAGTGAGGCATAAATAGTAATTTGTTTGGAATGCTTTAATTTGGGTCCCCCCCCCAAGTATTGGACTTAATTGCTGAAATGACACATTCTTACTCCTAGATTCTATGATACGTGCATGCTACTATGCAGCATTAGTTATATTGTAGTGATACTACATCTCATTGTTAAATTATTTTGTCCGTATTATGATCCTATGTTATCCAAATAGTTTTAATGAGTAACTTCTTGCTATTGTTTATTCATAATGTAAATGTGGCATTAGATACTAGGCTGCAAATGTGTACTTGAGCCTAGATCCGTGATGGCGAACCTATGGCACGGGTGCCACAGGTGGCACCCGGAGCCATATTGGTGGGCACGCGAGTGTTGCCCTAGCTCAGCTCCAGCGTGCATGCGCGCACCAGCCAACTGATTTTCAGGCCTTCCGGTCCCATCGGAAGTCGGGAAACTGGCTGTTTCCGGCCTCTGGAAGGCCTCCGGGGGATAGGGAAGGCTGTTTTTGCCCTCCCCAGGCTCCCAGAAAGCCTCTGGAGCCTGGGGAGGGGGAAAAACGGGCCTACTAGTCCCACTGTGCTAAAAGCAGGGGGAAGTGTAGGGAGGTCACGTGTGCATGCGTGGGAGGGCGGGGCGCATTGAATGATGGATGTGGGCACACGCACCCATGACCTCCCCGCTCCCCCCGCTTTTGGCACGCGACGGCAAAAAGGTTAGCCATCACTGGCCTAGATCAATGCTATTGAATTCAATGTAGCTTACTTTTCAGTTGTTATGTGTGTGCATGGAGCTGGGAATCTTGTTTGGCCAACATGTGAGTCATGATGTGAAATGAACAGCTATAAAAATGTGATTAAAAAAACAAACATGTGAAGCTCCTACTTTATGTGTTTCAGCAACTATATGCATACATGCTAATATGATTCAATGTTTATAATAATTAATATGAAAAAACTAGGACAAAAGACCTTAATTGACCTCTGTAGGAGCTTTTACACTGAGATAAACATGGTAATTTTTTGCCCATCAAAACATTTCATCCTTACTCTGTGCACTTTCATTTCAACCCACTGAGCATATTGCTGAGTAGGACACCACCACTACTTGTGGTACCAATATTAAATGTTCATATAAAAATAACAGAAAATATTAATTTTTAAATAATAATTAACACCCCCCCCCCACAAAAGACCTTTTGTTTTCTTTGTTCAACTGTTTCCTATTTTCACAGGCTATCATTGGGTTGGTGTGGGTGGGAGTTGCCTGGATTTAAATCTGTCACAAAGATGATGCTTTCAGGAACAGGAAACAGAGAATTGAATTGGAATTAACTTCTGCAAGATTTTTTTTTTAAAGATCTAAAATCAACTATCTTTAATATCCATCTCTTTGTGAAGAATTTCTATTAAATGCCGACCTGGAAATTGCTGGCATCAATCCCAGTCTTTGTTCTCATAAGGAAGTAAGCTTGGTGCTGTGGGGAATATTATGCCAAACGTGTTCCTAAACTTGAGGGAAATGACTGTTTTGTATTTTGAGCTTTCTTGTGCTAAGTGAATTTTAAATTCTAGTGTTAATAATACATAGCCAATGTCAGCTTTTATTTAAAACAGAACTGTGGAATGCAGTTAAACCCAGTGCAAAGCCTAGGCTAATCTAAAATATATTTATCTTCCTACAAATTCATACTGAATGGCTTTCCTCAACAAAATAGTGCCACCTGGCCAATCTCCATTGAGGCAATTTTATTATTTCCTAATACAACTTTCTCTCCTACCTCTAACCCTGATAGTGCTGTGCAGTATGCATTTTGAAGGAGCCTTTTTTTATCAAAGCAAGTCTGCCTCTTTATATTGTACTAGATATATAGTAATCTTCCCTAATCTGGTTCATTAGATTTCAGTTCTCATCACTGCCATTGTGGGATTTATTCCCTGGCAAGTTGATTCTTTTAATTTTGCCTCATCCCAAACTCCAAAGAAGACTTGCTATTTCAGCTCCTGTTTGTAGCTCAGGGTTGAACTGTAAAGTTCTCAATGCTCTCTGAATGTGGTTGTTTGCTTGCAGATATTTCATTACCCAACTAGGTAACCTCATCACTTAGTAATTGTGTAAACATCTGCATGCAAAACAACCAAGCTCGGAGAGCACCAAAAACTCCATAATAATTTGATAAGAAGCCAAGTTTTTTTTCCCTGCATTGAATAAATAAAAAATATGCTACCAACCCATTGCTTCTTTTAAGATTTTTTTTAAGACAAAATCTTGCCATGCAGAACAGAATAATTTTAAAAGAAGCTAAGTAACCTTTGCTGCCGGTAGCTTGCTTTAAGGTAATCAGTACCAGCATCAACAACTCTGATTATTCAAGCAAGACAAGCACAATTATTTAGTGTGCTTCAGAGAGGATGATGCATTATTTTTCATTTTTAGAAAACAAACAAGCAAAAGAAAATAAAATAGTTTGATTAGTCTTCCACTTACTGTCAATCAAGGATAATGTCTAATTTAATCAATAAAACAATACAATGTTAACAAAGTGAGTTGAAAATTAAACTTGAAATAAAGATTGGAAATGTTTTATCAGATAAAGGGGAATGTGGTCTCTTGTGAATGCCATGCAGAATTAGAATAGATTTGTTAGAAACTCTTCCTGTAAATTTTATGTAGAGTTCTTACTGATGACAATAAAAAAAGGAAAACACATCAATTAGTATATTATCAGTACATGACTACTTAGGGAAAAAGAAGTAACACGATACCTTTTGTTTTACAAGCTTGGTTATTAATACTAAGGCATCAATCATAAATAGAGAGAGTAGGTTGCATTGAATTTGTAGAGGTTTGGATTTAGTTGCTATGAAATGCACAAAAGTGCAAATGTAGCACCTGTCTGCTATGTGTTACAGCAGCTGTGCCTTCTCCAGGATTATGTAATTGTCTTTCACAATTGCCATGCAATTTCAGAAAAAATCATCTGATTTAAAGAATAGCAAAGAAGTGCTATATTCCCACCATAACATACTCTTTTGAAACCAACGTCGCCTCATCCATTATATTTTTAACACTTCTTAGTATATATACCAGTATAAGCTTTAATCTAGAAAAAGAAGGATTTATTTCCAGATAAACTCTGGAGTCAGTGGAGGACACGGGAGCCTGGTTTGCTATGGGATCACAAAGAGTCAAACACAACTTAGTGACTGAACAATAAAAAAACCTTCCAGGTAAGCATTTTTACAATTATGCTTAAGTTTCTTATATTTTACTTAAATTACTACGGTGGGTTATTGAATTTTTGTTGCCCATTCCCAAAGGGTACCATTTGTACCATTCAATATGAGAATGCTAGTAGACTAGAGAAAATTATTTAACAATTCTATTGGATTATGTAAATAATTTAATGATTCTTTGGAACATACAAATAAAAGATATGGTTTTTAGGTATGGATACAAGAATAGCAGCTGCAGAGATTTAAAACTGTTTGGCATCCTTTTTGTGGCCTACCTCAAAATACTTTTGTTCATTGTTTCATCAACCACATACTGCTCAAAACTACCCAGGCACATTTTTCTGTCTTCCCACAACATAGTGAGCTACAGATTTACTCATTCATATTTTAGTCTACCTGGAATTGAATAACATATTGATCCATAAATTAAGCAGATGCTGGATTTGCACACCTGACATTTTGCTTGGCTAATAAGTAGTATTGTATAAACATAAGGCCATTGTCTTGAATGTATATTTCAGAATTGGACACGATGGGTTATATTCTGAAGTCAGAGCTTTCTAAATAATCACTGAAGGAAGCCTGGAGAACATTTTTGTATTATATAATTTATTAAAAAGTATAAGCAATTCCGAGCTGCACCTCAATTTATCAGACACAGAGTGGCTTTTGCCTTTTAATAAAAATTGTTTGTCAGAAAAGATGCCATCAAATAATTTTTGCTACTGTAGACTAACAAGGCTTTGTTCATTAGCATCATAAATAATTACTATGTATTAATACTGATTCTGATGAAATACATTTTACAGGTTTATCATTAAACCAACAATACTATTTACTATATTCAAAAATGCAAATTATTTGCAAGTTTCGGAAATAATTGCTTCAAACTCTTCTGTGCTTTTAATCATTGATTTTAAACATTGATTTACTAACTCAGTGTTTTTTAATGAAGCTAAGATTAACATGGCCTCTCTTTTTTTCCCTTCAGCCTGTCACTATTTTGAACAGAATACAAAATCAAGTCATTGACAATGAGTGCTGATTACATCATTTGGCTAAAATATGCGTAGATCTCCCTAGAAATATGGAATGTTGGATGGTGGTAGAATACATAAACCAAGTCACTATGATTAATTAAGCCTTGCCCTACAGAAGCAAAGCCTCTTTTGAGTGGAATTTGACTCCTGATGAATCCATAACTATGAGACTGTTCTTCCATTCCTGGTTCCAGATTTTTTTTTAGAAAAATACCTGTTTGCAAACTCAATATTTTCAGCCCAGATATTTCCTCTCTAGTCCTAATCTATTTAGTTTCCTTATTCAGACATCAGAGAGGGTCTAATATTGGCCTTTGCAACAGTCCCACGTAATGGAAGACTTAGACTAACTTTATTGTCACTTTGAATGTACACTAATCGGCATACATTAAAATGAAATTTAGTTACATACAGCTCTGGAAGGGTCACCACTTCCAATATACACTACATAAAGATGACAAAATAAATACAAAATTATGCATATACCCACATATATGACACGGAGAAACAACAGTCTAGTTCGGATATATACGTGCACATGGCGAGAAGATGGAAGGTGCCCATTTAATTATTTTTTTCTTTAAGTAGGGAACGTTATAGCTTTTATTTTTCAAGCCTCTTTTTTTCCATTTGGAAAGCTGCACTACAACAGCGCATTAACTAAGGAACGTGTCTTTTAAAGCCTCCAACACCAAAACTATCTACAAACATGACACAGATGTAAAAAGATGCTCATCCCCAAGAGAGGTGGGACCATCCCATCTTCGGGGTAGGAAGGCAGAAAACTTGCACAGAAACAAATTGAGGAGAAGCAGCACCGATGAGGACAACCCTGCCTGGGGTTTCAGGACCATGAAGCGCTTCCTAAGCAGAAACCCGACGGCTTGCTAGCTCTGGAGAAGGAGGCTTCCCTTGCTCTTTTTCGAGCAGCATGGCAAAAAGCGCGGGCGAACTTCATCCAAAAGGAATCCCATCCCTTAACCCTCTTTGCGGCAGGCACGTTAATAGCGAAAGCGCTTCTAGGAAAGCAACTCAAAAGGATTCACTTAGCTGCTTGTACGTATATGCAAAAAAAGGGAGAGCCGTTATGAGATATCCCATCACTTTTCCGCTATAAAAAGCTAAGAAGAAGAAAAAAAAGCGGGAAAATCAGGCGGGAGTGGATGCGCGATGGGCGGTGCGTAGAGCTTGTCGGGAGTTGTAGTTTACCGCGTTAGGAAGGCGGTTCTGTGCTCTAAGCCTTCAACTACAAGGCCCACAAAGCAAGGCTTCATTCGCAGCGTCTTTCTCCCCCCCCCCCCCCCTTTCCTCTCTTCAGGTCGTGCTGCATCCGGCAGTTTTGCTTTTCTTCAGGTCAGCTGGGGTAGGCTAGCGCGCGAAAGAATCCCGGTTTGCGCGAGCCTCTTTGCTCGCAAAAGAGACTTCGAGTCTTACATGTGGCTGGGGCTTTGGAGAAGAGTCGCCAACACGAAAACTGGCGTGCCGCAGCTTCGCTGGTTCAGTTCCACACGATTTAAGATCGAAAAAAAGAAGGCTTGCCAGGAGATTCCAAAAGGCAGGCAGGCAGGCAGGCTGTCGGTCCGTCCCTCCCTCCATTATCAAGCTAACTGTCTCTCTGTCTATGTCTCTCTATCTAGTGTCTCTCCCCCCCCCCCCCCCCATCTAATCTATCCTATCCATATCTATCCTATCCTATCTCTCCTATCTATTCTATCCATTCATCCACGCACCTACCTTCCTACCTACCTACCTACCTACTCATTATTTATTTATTTTCGACCTTTATTTCCTGACAGTTAGAATAATTAATCAGTGGAACAACTTGTCTCCAGAAGTTGCAAATGCTCCAACTCTGGAAGTTTTTAAGAAGATGTTGGATAACCATTTGACTGAAGTGGTGTAGGGTTTCCTGCCTAGGCAGAGGGTTGGACTAGAAGACCTCCAAGGTCCCTTCCAACTCTGTTATTCTATTCTGTTCTGTTCTGTTCTGATCCAACCCAACCCAACCCAACCCAATCACTGTCTCTCTGTTTATGTCTGTCTATCTAGTGTCTCTCTCCCTCCCCCCTCTCCCCCTATCTAATCTATCCATATCTATCCTATGCTATATCTCCTATCTATTCTATCCATCCACCCACCTACTTACCTACCTACTCATTATTTATTTATATTCCACCTTTATTTCCTGACAGATAGAACAATTAATCAGTGGAACAAGTTGCCTCCAGAAGTTGTGAATGCTCCAACACAGGAAGTTTTTAAGAAGATGTTGGATAACCATTTGTCTGAAGTGGTGTAGGGTTTCCTGCCTAGGCAGAGGGTTGGACTAGAAGACCTCCAAGGTCCCTTCCAACTCTGTTATTCTATTCTAAGGCAGCAAAAATATCTAATAGGCCTTCTATTTTCCTCACAACATCCCTGTGAGGTGAGTTGGGCTAAGAGAGTGACTGCCACTTTTCCCCCCAGCCCAAATGCAAACCTACTTCCAAAGAATGGTGACAATCTGATAACATAATAATTAATCCCAGTGTTAGAATGAGGAGATTGTCCCCTAGGTCTAAAAGAAACACCCCGTTATGACTAGAACTGAAAAACAGGCCTCTTGGACTGTGTTTCTTCTGCAAGGGTGCCTGAAAGCTTATCTCACTTTTCACAAAAGTGACTTATGACCATTTTTCACATTTTTGACTGTTGCAGGCATCCGCATGGTGACATGATTTACATTCGAATGCTTGACAACTGACTCACATTTATGACAATTGCAGTTGTGGGGTCGTGTGATCACCTTTTGCAATCTGACAAGCAGAGTCGATGAGGAAACCAAATTCACTTAACTGTGTTACTAATTTAACAACTGCAGTAATCACTTAACAAATGTGGCAAGGAAAGTCATAAAATGGGGCACTCACTTAAATTTCTCACTTAGCAACATAACTTTTGGGCTCAATTGTCATAAATTAAGCACTACCTGTACTTTCTTAGGTAGGAGGTAGGTAAGGTGAACCTGAAACATCTAGTGACCTAATGGTCAGAACTAATGGAGCAAGAGACCAAGGCCTTTTTTAACCATTAAAAAAACAACATTTGGAATATCCACTTGGGGTAACATTTCAGCCCTGGCTTCTTTCAGTATCTGCTTCCAATGTCTTGACTTGCTCTCATTCGCATGCATATGAACTATTGATGATCCTGCTTCAAAATGCATCAGTGTTTTTTCCTCAAGCTTCTGGGCTGAGGGTGGCTTATCCATTCCCAAAGCAGAAGATTGGAATATTAAGGAACTTGAAAACCAAAGCCAAATCCAGTTTAGCTTTTCCTGCCATGTTTAGATTGGGGTTTTTTTTCTGTCCAATCCTGAGTGGGTGGAGTCTGGATTTTGAGAGAAGTGTGTAATAGTTTAGATTCGCTTACAGGCTTACTTTTACCGTTCATTTTTGGTTTTGGGAAATGAAGGTGTTTCATTAGCTTGGTATTATAGAAGACTATATTTAGGGCTTTCCAAGGAGGTTTATACTTAAATAGGTTTTTCAAATTGACTTTTTAATTGGAACAGCCAAGCATCCATGTGAGCATTTCTGGGTAGATAGAAAAAAAAAACCAAGAATGTGCATTAGTGTTACATTTTCACCACTCGTAGCTTCATTTCTTCAAAGGTTTAGCTACCTTTCTTGTTTACCTGTAGTAAAAGTGTGGTAACTCAAAGTTGAGTGATGAATGGACCAGCATGGCTTACTTGCAGATGTGCTTCCTCATTCAGTATGTGAATGCCACATATTGAGGGATTTAAAATTATACATTACATTTATGTCACTATTTTGTTTTTATTATATAAAACTAAATTTAAAGAAGTTTCAATTAAATGAGTTATAAGCAAAAGATGTGTAAGATGTTCCACAAAGACATAAAATCCACGGCTTTTAATTTCACTTCAGTTAATGAAAACATCAATTTCCCCCAATTCATAAGAAATTCACCACTCTGCATAAAAAAATGCAGATGTGGCACACACAAGCAGGATTGATTTAAATCAAGGTGATTTAAATAATTGATTTAAATCATGAGAACTCCTATTTTATATCATTGATTAAAATCCGTTTTCCAGTGATACTTCTTGACATATTTTTAAACAATTGTGAAAATGTGATTAAACACATTAATTTATAGTTCAGTAAGCATTTTGCAATATAGTTTGATTAATTTGAGCAGTTACCTTACGAATTAACTTGATTTTTATTATTTGTGAAATAGTGCATAATAATTATTTATTTGCCTAACTGTAAGAGCAATAACACAGCATATGAATTCTGAAACCATACATATCAAGGGTGCTTATGTTTAATTAAACATAATTTTAAATGAAAAACATTATTTTTTGCTGTTAGAACAACCTTTAGCATTATTATCCAATTTTGGTCCTTAAATTTGACTTCAAATACCTTTAGAATTTGATGGTCTCGGCATTATAGCGATTGCTGAAGTTTTGTTCTTTTTATATAACTAGAGCTTTGGTGTTGTTGTTTTTTTTTATTCAGACAGCTTATCAGATAGATATACTTTTTGTGATTAACATACTAAAATAAAGCCTATAAGGGCAGCCTATCTTTCAGTGATGCTGCAAAGTATTTAAATGTTAGCCACAGTCACTGTGAGAGTGAGATGGATTTTATCTAAATTTGTCAAATTTATTATGGTGAATAAGATCTGGGCTGTAATTATGGTGAATAAGATTTGGAGCTGTAATTAATGTTTCTAGAAATTTGAATATAGGGAAAAAACTTCATTTTAAATATACATTTTCAAAAACCTCAAATTGTTGTAAGACATGATTTCTTGTCTCATGCAGTAGTTAGCTTGTATATACAATTAAAGGAAGCTATATGGAAACCTCAACTCAATAAAATATGGGTGGATTTTTCTCAAAATATGATATTGAGTTTTTAAATATAAAATTATGAAAATATACTAATCTAAAATAGAGTTTAATATACAGAATGCATATTTCAGTAAAACTCTTTGGTGCTGCTTTGTTTTGTGTCTGTCAGGGATGGCTTTATAAGACTTTGTTTTGAACAAGAAAAACCCTGAATTCTTTTTCTCAAGACCAAATCTTCTGAAAGATTTGGCAGGTTGGCAGGAACAGATCTACCAGTTTCCACAAAGTTGTTTATGAAACATAACTCACGAAGAAGTGATCTTTAAGTACTCATCACAGGAATTCAAACAAAGTCTTGTTTTTTGTAACTTTTAGAATACCTTCTGGAAGTATTTCAGTATATGAATATATTGCTTAATATATTTAATTCATCTGAAAGTATAATATTCCATTTTATAGCTACACATACAGGGGGGAGGGAAGGGGGAGAGAGATCTTAAGATAAACTCGCTAAAGTAGCCTTTATCAGTATTTCCTGTCTTCAGCATTAATCTGCACAGGTTTATCTCAAAAGATTGTAGCATAACTTTCCAGGTCATGTTGGAAATAGAAATAGGAACAAAAAAAATATTTAGTATTGGGACAGAGAAAGTATTTCAGGGTCTCTAATAACGTTTTAGGAAAAAGTACTATTGACAGGTCATAATATTTAATTGTGAAATCTCAGTGTCAAAAGATTATTCTTTTTCCTATAAACTGCCTTTTCATTTCATTGTGTCCTAAAAGATGTGTTAAAATTCATTTAAATAATAATATTAATAAACAATATATAAATGGCCAGGCAACCAGGTATGATCCTGGTCTAGGATTTATCTGTCTAGTATTTACACATTACCTAATGAGTCAGTTGCTTAGGCTGTTAATGGATATTGGCTTGATGTGACTTCAGGTTTTCAAAATAAAACATATTTAAAGGTTTGGGTAAAATAGCTGTGCTTGGAAGCTGGCCTCAGCAACTTTTATCTACAGTCTGATCCATGACAAATTAATTACACCACTTATGCAGCTATTGCACCATACTCTATAGGAAGCTATACTAGTTCTACAGTAACTTGTGTTACTGTGGCTACTTTATCTCCTGATAAGTCCGTAATTAACTTGTCACTACTGTTTAATGCTTACGGTATGTAGAGAATCAGTTAATGGCATCACTAAAGCGGTAGTAGCCTGAAGGAGAAGTTCATGCCCACTGGGAAGGCTATCAGGGATTGCTTAAACACAAAGCACCAGGGCCTGACTGGAAAGGTATTAGGATAACAAGTTACAAATGCTACTGATGCAAATATAGTTAGTCTCTGATGGCACTCTTGATTTGGGATCAGACTAATTTCTATGAGAAAAAAAAAGTAAGTGGTGTTTTTAGTTGTTGATAGCAAATTTCTCTCCTTTTCCTGGAAAGTAAATTTATGGGATTGAATGGGGCTTGTGTATGTGTATATAAGTACAGGCTTCTGTTACAGAGTACTTTATTTATCTTACTGAATGTATTATAATGTTAAGAATGTTTCTTTCTTTGAAGACTGTATGACTATTCCTTATACTGCCCTGGAGACCACTAACATAAAAGATGGCATCCTAATGCATGTGTTGAATGTTAAAAACTCAGGTTATATAGCAGTGGTTTTTCTCAATTTGAGAATCTTGGTTGAATCTTGGTCTCATGGGATCAAAATGCAGTTCCTTTCTGCATCATCATCAACCATAGTGAGCCATGATGCAGCTATTTTATGGTAAATTTCAGACTATTTTGACAAAGAAAGCATTACCTATTCATAGGGACAAATTTATATATTTTAAGAAATCCATGAAATGAGCTAAATCTTAAGTATATGATATGTGCACATTCTAAACTGTACATGTCAGTGTATTATATATTTAAAGATTTCCCATGTTAGAAAAATTTCCTGTTTGCAGCACTTGTAGAGTCAGCAAACTATCCAATGCAGTCTGCATTGCCCGTTCCCAGAAGTCGAGGGGTGAAACTGAATGCACGTTCTACCAATAGCACAACTCGTAAAAGCAAGCACTTGTTAAATCTATTTGTTTTTATTATAGACATCGATCTGCCAGTCGCAATAATGCATTTATGGACATTTTTCTGCAAGCACAGCGCTGGTGGCAGTTTTTACTGACAAATTGAGTCATATGGACAGTAGTTCAAAATAAGCTTACTTTATTGACAGATTGTGCAGTTCTGTAGTTCACTGTATTCTTAAGAAAGCTGGAGTGGCAAAAAGGAAGCTATTGGTAATGTAAGACAATTGGTCTAATTTCTGAAGTGCATATTAGAAAAGTAGCTTCATTTTTACATACTTTTTGCCTTTGGTTTTATGCTCCTGAAGAGAGAGGACCCCCCCCCCCCCCCAAGACAAAACACAGCATGCATGTTTTAGGAAGGGCCCTGCAAACCTGAAACTGTCATAGTAATAGCCCTTGTTTTGGCTAACATATATGAGTTTACTTCTTCCCATGTAATTTAGGCTGGGGCTACAGTCAGGTTTAGATTAGAGCATTCTATATTCATGCATTGTGAAATACTTTTTAAAAAGTCTGTTCTGTTTTAATTGAGTGTACTGTTTCTCCCATTCTCACCAATCACTCATACCGTATATACTCGAGTATAAGCCGACCTGAATATAAGCCGACGCCCCCAATTTCACCCCCAAAACTGGGAAAACTCATTGACTCGAGTATAAGCCGGGGGTGGGAAATGCAGCGGCTACTGGTAAATTTCAAAATAAAAAAAGACTGGTCAAAAGTGCGAGGACCTGTCAGAAATCTCTTTTTTCAGCCCTCTGGGTAGTCCTTTTGTGCATATGGACTACTCAGAGGGCTGAAAAAGTAATTTTTGACTGGTCCTCGCACTTGTGACCAGTCCTCGAACTTATGACTGTCCTCACATTTTACGTTTTTGCCCTATCTTGTCACCATGGTGAAGAGAAGCAGTTGTGAAATGAGTGACATGGTTTTAAGAATGCTGCATGGGCATAAATGTGAGGATGGTCATAAGTGTGAGGACCAGTCAGAAGTGTGAGGACCTGTCAAAAATGACTTTTTTCAGCCCTCTGAGTAGTCCCTAGACACATATATCACATGACCAGCTAGCCATGCCCACCCAGTCACTGGCTTGATCTAATTTCAGGCAAGTTGAAGCCTCTGTTAAGAGATACCAGGGCTGGGCAAATGTGGCCCTTTTACAACCTGTGGACTTCAACTCCCAGAATTCCTGAGACAGCCAAGCTGGGAGAACCCACTAGCTAGCAGCCAATTACAAGAAGGCTAGCTAGCAGCCAATTACAATCAGCTTGCAACTCAAGCTCAGCGCACATGGAATCTCCGGTGAGGATTTCTTTATTTCTTTCTCCCTTTAAGCCCCCCCCCCAGCCCGTTATTGCTTCAAGGGGGCTGCAGAGAGTCTTGCTAGGCACCCCTAGCAAGACCCCTTGCTAGGCATTTTTTTTTCATGACCCAAATATAAGCCGAGGGGGCGTTTTTCAGCCTGAAAAACGGGCTGAAAAACTCGGCTTATATTCGAGTATATACGGTAATTTTTTTGGAACAACTTTTCCCTTGTGCTTTCTATCTGTTCTATGCTACCTGCCCCTACCCCCCAAGGGGCTCAGTATTTATATCAAGTCCACTAGTATATATATGAATTTTCTGTAAGATTTCACAGAATTAGAACCATGGCTCTGTATTTGGAGACAAACAGCATAGTTCTGCACTGCAAGCAAGAAGTTAAGTCCCAAGATACATATTCTAGAGCTTGTCTTATTTTCTTTTTGAATCAAGAGAAATGTGACGGATCCTTCCTGGCCCTGTAAGCAGAAAATATCTGGTAAGTATTTATGTAACATTTTGGCCTGATCTAGAATATTTAATTCTTGCCTTGAGAACTTTAGTTGTACTGTTTGGCACTGAATCTGTGCGGAAAAGGTAGTGACAGGAAGTGAAGCTATCTGGCACAGGATGGTAGCATATGAGATCAATAATAGCTGTCCCACTTCTTATACACTTAAAGCTCCTAATGCATTCAGAACAACACCTGCATTATTAGATTAACAACATCTGTTGATGTGGTGCTTAAAAGTTTGTGAACTTTCAGTATTTCTGCAAATGTGCCCTGAAATGTGATATTTTTTCCACACAAGGCCGAAAACTAGGTAAGGGGACTTCAGTTAAAGAAATGAGTCAAAATAATTATACTTATTCATTATTTATTGAGAAAAATGATCCAAAGTTACATATTTGTGAGTCCAAGGTACATTTTGTATCCCATGGATCCTATTGATGTTACTTGCTTTTGTTCTGTAAAAGAAATACATTTCTCATACTATATCTGCCTTTTCTCTAGGTTAGATCTAGATGGTTTCTCAACATTTTTAACATTTTCCAACTCAGATTTCTTTATTTTTCTTTAGTTCTTTTCTTTATTTTTCATATTTCTAAGGCAGAGTTCCCCAATGTTTCTGGCATTGTGGACCGGTGAGAGAGAGGGGATAGTTCTGCGCGAGGAAGAGGGAAGCGTGCAACAACTCCATTTGTACAAGCAGTGGGCATTCATTTCCCACACTTGTGCAAATGGAGCGTGTGTGCATGCGCTCTCCTGCTTGCGCAAGTGGGGATGCACATGTGCGCACGTTCGCCCGCCACTTCCCAGTTCCAGTTTCAAATAACTCAAGGCCTGGTAATCGGCCGTGAGCTGGTGGTTGGGGACTCCTGTTGTTAGGCATAAATACCTGGAGATTTATGCAACTTTTAAAACAGCAATAAATTATATAACCAAAAGAACGATTCATATCCAGAAAAACATTCAAACTAACATACAGAATCAGAGGGAGAGAGAGAGAGGTTTAACTGGGAGTGTTGACAGAAGCACATGGTGTGCCCTACCCAAGACCTGAGGGGAAAAGAATCAAGTTTTAAAGACCATTTAAGCATCATGGTAGGCCAGATCCTTGACCGTATGCTTTTCCAGAGGGCAGTGCTGCAACAGAGAAGGCCCACTTGAGTCCCATCAGATGTTTGTTGCTGTGAATTGAATTAGTTAAATATATATGCCATATATATATGGTGTGTGTGTGTGTGTGTGTGTGTGTGTGTGTGTGTGTATTTAAAAAATGGCATATACATACATAAATATATATATATACCTCAGATCCAAGTTACAGAGTTACTTTCTGCTCCTTCCTGCCTTTTTGTGAAAATTATGGATTATTTCAGAATTCAATTCATTTAAATCAGAATACCAGATAAATCAGCGCCTCCTAGATGTTTTGAGCTACAGCTTTTATAATACCTTTTCATTGGCTATTCTGACTAGGTCTTATGGAAACGATAAACCAGAATAACTATATGATAGTTATTGTATATTATTCAACTATGTTAGGAAAGTGAAACATTGCTGACAGAAGACATGCTAATTGTTCAATGAGTGCGCAAGCTGTGTTCCTGCAACCTTGTCTTGTTAGTCAATAAGAGAGAGTAACATTGCCTTGTAACACTGCAAGATGCTGACTGATCAATTGATGTTATAATGATATTTAAATTGTCTTATGGTTATTTAGATCAATCATTGTAAACTGCAAGCAATGAAATAATTATTTTAAGTACTGAAAACATTTAGATGCTTCAGCAATTCTGCACAATACTCTATTGCAGGCTGGTGTTTTTGAATACAATCATTACTGTTCAGGGAAATTACAAACAAAAAGTGAATTGTGAAGTGGATTTTGACAATTGTGTAACCCATTTCTGTGAAAATAGCATTGTTACTGATGGGATTATCTGCAGAAATAAGTCCCGGAAAAGCTGAATCTAATGGCTATCACCATTAGATCACCAGCATCAAACTGTTATGCACACTTAAGTCTTTACTAGCCCAGTTCCTGATTTTCTCTATTAGAGCTGTGTTAAGACCTTTCCAATATATTTAACTAAGTAAAACACTTTGCCTAGATAATATAACTACATTACTTAGTATAAAAGAAAACCAGAACTATAAGTAGCAAGTTGGTAGATACAGCATTTTATAAATTGCATCCAATGGAATAAAGGTAGGGTGAGTACAAATACAGATGGTTTATGAATTGTTGCCTAAACTATTGCTCCTTGAACTAGGAGCTAGTTGAGAGAAGTGTTCATGAATAGGAAGGAGACAAAGATTGCTGCTATAATTATTGCACATAAAACAGTCCTCTGTTACTGAGTATGCTTTGTTTTATATTGTGCCATTAATATTTAAAAGGTAGATTTGAATTCTTTTCAGTTATCTCCGTTTAGTGGTTGTTGATAATTCCATAGTGAGAACCTCTAAGAATATGATTAACCTTGAGGGTCATCTTATAATGTAATTATTAATGATTGATTCTATGCTTGAAATCAATATAAAAAGTTAAATTGCTTGGCATATATTTGAGTTTGATTTTCTACATTTGGTAAACATGACAACTGGTATTGGCTTTATATAAAATGTGTTTGAAGGTCTAAAAGTATGCAGCTTAGTTTTTAAATAATTATGGGTAGATGTGGTGGTTCTTACATGACATATGTTAATATGGCCAATAGTGTTAACAACGTGTGCCACTAATAGTTAGGGTGGGGATGAACAGTAATTGATCTTCCTGGGAGTGCTGTAATGTAAAAACAATTCAGGCTGTTTGAAGTATATTTTACAAGTGCGCATTGGGCCTTTGGGATGTTACATTGAAAAACCCAATTGTACAGTTACCATGGGAACCCAATTAGAATAGATTGCTTGGTTTTTTCATCTTGACCAAAAATCTAATGTATTTTAAATGTTTTCATATGAAATTTTATTCATAGTCTGGATTGATATAATAATAGCTTTTATTTGAATATTAAATTGAGATAGGCTTGTATATATTAGGACTTCCCAGTCTTGGGCAGAAAGAATTTTGTGCATTTATTGCATTTTTTAAACTCTGTTAACCATGGAATAGTAGCTGTATAATGAGACCACTTACGGTAATTTTTTGCCTGCTTAAGAATTTTTTAAAAACTTTAAATCAAGCTGATGCTATCTTTGTAATATGATTCTTCCCTTTTTAGTGACATATAGTACATTGACTTTTTCTAAATATTTTATACGTTTCCTGATGTCTTTTTTTCAAATGAAAGGACATCAACTATGAGAAGATTTAAATTCTGAGAAGTGAATTCAGTGAAAGGTATTTACAAATATGAGGACCCAGTTTGTGGGGGCAATAAGCTGACTTTGTATAAATATACAAAAGTATGAAGGCTATTGCTTAGCGCATTGTAAGCTGCCCTGAGTCTCCGGAGAAGGGCGGCATATAAATCAAAATTTTTATATATATATATATATATATATAAGGATTGGGAACAGGGAAGCAGTGAATCCTCCTCCTTGAAGGTTTGCAAGAAAAGTGTGTATTAGTTGGAAGGTGAAAGAATTTTTTTAGCTTTTTATAACAATACATGTAATATTCTCTGTATCTCATCATATTTCAAAGTCTGGAAGTATAATTTGATGGAAAAGTTAATTTCTGCAGAGAAATGCACATCTGTGCTAATATGAGAAAAAAAAGAGGAAGATGTAAAAATCATTAAAATATATTTATTTTTAAATTAAAAATTATTTAAAAGATAAACAATTGAATATTTAAAATGACACATTTTAAGTGTTGTCATTGCATTGTTTAAAATGCTTCTTTGAATATCTCTTTAGATATTGAGAATGGATTCTAGTTTCAGTTATACTTTTCTTTTTCTCTCATGCTGGGAATTTCTCTGAGTGGCAAGCTAAGGCACGTCTAATATCTAACTGCAAGAGAAGCAGCAGCTTGCTTTGGAACATATTCCAACCTCTACTTTTTATCTACTAGCAGAGAATGTACTCAGATTCAGCCAAATAATAGCACAATTCTTGGAGCCAGGACTAGCAATGTCAGTTGTTAAAATGTCCATGACCTTTTAGCCAATGAAATGGCTAAAGACAGATTATGACTTTGTATTGCATGATACTGACAATATTCTAAATATTTTTCTTGTTTTCAATATTCCCATAATGATTCTTATGTCCTGTATATACAAAGTGGAAGATTTCCATAGATGGGTAGGATCTCAACAAAATATTGTACTATTTAGTGCCTTGTTCAGGTTTCTTGTACTTTCTTTCAAGATTCTTCATTCTATCATCCCATGGTAGTTCCTCCTATCTAATTTTCTCTTCAGGGAAACATGTATTTTAGGAAGCTGCCTTACATTTGATTAGACTCTGCCTAGGTAATACTACCTACTTTAAGTTAGAGTGGCTTGGCAAGGCCTTAGGTAGATCTTGATATGTATATCTTTTAATTGTGTGTTGTAATCTTTATATTTTTCCTGTGCGCTGCTAAGAGAGTCCAAGCAATGGGTGTTAACTTCATCTGATTGGCCAGAGACTGAGTTGAATTTGTTTAACCACGCCTCCTCCCTGCGGAGCTCTAGTTTGTTAACTCAGTTGGCCTAGAGAGACTTAATATTTTCAGCTCCATGCTTGGACTTCAATTAACAACGTATTCAAAGGAGAAGGGGCGTTGGTCCTACCTGAGACGCACCTTCTCGTTGAGTGGAGACAGCAGCCAGCATGGGTTGTCCCAGCCCAATCAGATTGAAGGACTGAGTCTGTCATAGATCTTAAGTCCCGCCTATGTTGCCGGGCAGATCCAGCTTTTGGCGAAGGACAAGGACAGACTCGGCGTGTGGGAGAATATGAAAGGTAAGTATAGCGGAGAAAGTAACAGCAATAAACAAACACCAGACTGAAGAAGGGAGGGTCTGGCTGCTGTCTCCACTCAACGAGAAGGTGCGTCTCAGGTAGGACCAACGCCCCTTCTCCATTGAGAGTGGAGACAGCAGCCAGCATGGGACATACCCAAGTTCATTGTCCCTAAACCAGGGGGGGACCAGTCTGGTCCGTAGAACCCTCCCTAGAAAGAACCCTCTGTAATACACGACGACCAAACGCGGCGTCTGCTGAGGCAAATGTGTCCAGTTTGTAATGATGGATAAAAGGGGATGGAGAAGTCCAGGTAGCCGCCCTGCAGATCTCGAGTAAAGACGCTTGAGTAGCCCAAGCTGCTGAAGTCGCCGCGCTGCGCGTCGAATGAGCCGTGACATGAGGAGGCCTTGGTAAAGCACGAAGTTCGTAAGCAGAAGAAATAGCATGACGGATCCAGCGACCGATGGTGGAGGATGACACTTTAGTCCCCAAGGAGGTCGGTAAGAAGGAGACAAACAGAGCCTCTGTGCGGCGGAACGAAGCAGTCCGTTTCAGATACACTCGAAGTGCCCGGCGAACATCTAGCAGATGCCACTTACGCTCCCGAGGATGAACGGGGTGAGGGCAGAAATCAGGCAGGATAAGTTCCTGCAACCGGTGGAATGTCGTGTTGACTTTGGGTACAAAGGTCGGATCCAACCGGAGGACGACCCGGTCCGAATGGAACACACAAAGATCCGAGCGAGTGGAGAGAGCCGCGATTTCTGAAATCCGATGTGCGGAAGTTATGGCGACTAAAAAGGCGACTTTACACGATAGTAGACGTAGACTTGTCGATCGAAGAGGTTCGTATGGCGGGCCCGCCAGAGAGTTCAAGACAAGCGAAAGGTCCCACGTAGGGTAGCGATGGATAACAGGCGGACACAAATTCACAGCCCCACGTAAAAAACGCCGAATAAGAGGGTGTTGGGACAAGGACGTCAAGTTGCCACAGGTAAGGACCGAGGAAATAGCTGCCACCTGACGTCACAAAGTGTTCGGGGAGAGGCCCTTGGACAGGCCGTCCTGCAGAAACACTAAGATATTCACAATAGATGCCTGAATAGGACAGACCTCGTGCTGCTCACACCAAGTACAAAAGGCCCGCCAAGTGGCCGAATAGATGCGGTCCGTGGACGGCCGCCGAGCGGCTTGAATTGTATAGACTACCTCCAGAGGAATATGAGCGTCAGTCAACATGCTCCGCTCAACTGCCAAGCGGTCAAATTGAGCCAAGGGAGGTCCGGATGTTTCAGGTTCCCTTGCGTCAGAACATCCGCTTCCTGGGGAAGGCGCCATGAGGGGGCGACAGACAAGGAGAGAAGGTCCGCAAACCAGGGCCTCCGAGGCCAGTGGGGGGCCACCAAGATCACCTCCGCACGTTCCATCAACAGTTTTCGGATGACCTTGGCCACCAGAGGGATCGGTGGAAACACATACAGGAGCCCCGCGGGCCACGGGGACCGAAGTGCGTCGACGGCTTCCGCTCGTGGAGATGGGTAGCGTGCGAAAAAGCGAGGGAGCTGAGCGTTCGCTGAGGTCGCAAATAGATCGACCTGAGGGAGACCATAGCGATCTGTCAGGTTCCGGAAAATTCGGGGATGAAGATGCCATTCTGCATGGTTTACCTGCTGGCGACTCAACCAATCTGCCTGGCTGTTTGCAGTCCCGGAGATGTGCTCCGCCCTGATGGAAGCCAGGTGCCGCTCTGCCCAGATCCCCAATTTCATGGAAACTGCCATTAGAGTCTTGGACCGCGTGCCCCCGAGACGATTGATGTGCACTTTCGCGGTCATATTGTCCGTGCGGACTAGAACATGGGCCCCGGCCAGAAGATGACGGAAAGAACGAATTGCCAGAAATACCGCCTGCAACTCCAGCCAATTGATCGGTCTGCGAGTCTCGCTGGAAGTCCACCGGCCCTGGGCCATCTGCCCTTGGCAATGGGCCCCCCAACCGAGAAGACTGGCATCCGAGGTCACTACTATTCTCTGAGGCTCGATGAAAAGGCAGCCTGCTGAAATCGCCGACGAGCGCCACCAATGAAGGGACCTGCGAACAGTCTGAGGTAGCGGAATCTTGGCGGAGGAAGTCCCTTTGCCAGCCTTCTGCAATGGCAAAAGAAACCATTGAAGCTCACGGGAGTGAAGCTGAGCCCACGGGACAAGAGAAATAGCGGAGATCATTTTCCCCAAAAGTTGAGACAAAACAAAGGGAGAGACCGTACGGGAGCCCTGAACCTTAGTCACTAATGTCCTCAAACTGTCCTGACGTTCCTGGGAAAGATACACCTTCCCCGCCACTGAATCTATCAGTGCCCCCAAATGAACCAAACGGGTGGAAGGAGTAAGGTGACTCTTTTCCGTATTAACGGAAAATCCGTGAGAAGCCAACGCCTGGACCGTGGCACACACATCCGCTGCTGCCTGCTCAGGGGAAGAAGACAAAATTAAGATGTCATCCAGGTAACACTGGAGACGAATGGGCCGGGCCCGAAGGGAAGCAGCTAAAGCCGCTAAGACCTTGGTAAAGGTCCGAGGGGCCGAGGAAAGGCCAAAGGGGAGAGCCCTATACTGGTAGTGGGAACCGGCATAATAAAAACGGAGAAAACACCTATGTGAAGTAAGAATCGGAATATGGAGGTAAGCCTCTGTAAGATCAATGGAGCAAAGGAGATCGCCCCTCCGAACACCGTCAAGTATCATTCTCAAAGACTGCATTTTAAACTTTCGGTAAACCACATACCGGTTGACACATTTAAGATCTAGAATAGGTCGCCACCCCCCCGATGACTTAGGTACCAAAAACACCCGGGAGTAAAACCCCAAACCTTCCTGACCCTCAGGGACTTTCTGAATAGCCCTGATGGACAGAAGGTGCTGAACCGCCGAGGTCATAAGGGATCGTTTAGCGGAAGAATTCGAAAGCGGACAGCAGACAAAAGACATCGGGGGAGTGGAGACAAACTCTATGGCCAACCCGGATCTAAGGGTGGCCAGGACCCACTGATCGGAAGTAGAACATTCCCAACGATGGACAAAAAGGGCCAATCTGCCACCGATGGGGGGGTCAGGAATGCAGTCAACGACGGCGTCGGAAAGAACGACCTCCTCCCCCTCGAAAGGGCCGTTTGGATAGAAGGGTCCTACCTCTGAATGATCTATCCTGAGAACCACGGGACCTGTTGTTGAAGGAGCTCTGTTGTCTAGGAGGGGCAAAGGAAGTGCTAGCCCCATCCCACCCTCGTGAATGGGAACGGGACGGGTAGGGAGCAAATCTGGATTCCCCTCTACGGTAGGCGGCTGGCAGGACTTTCCGTTTATCCCTCGTTTCCACGAGAAAGGCGTCCAAGGAATCACCAAACAATTTGGAACCCGTAAAGGGAACCGATGCCAAACGCCACTTATGGCGGGCATCCGCTTGCCAGTGGCGCAGCCAGATCAAACGGCGAGCTACCACCGAAGATGCTAACGACTTGGCTGCAAAACAAGCTGCATGGAGGGTGGCATCTGCGGAAAATTGTAGAGCAGCTATGATCTTATTCAAGTCCTGTTTTGTTCGGACATCCGTCGATGTCAAATTGTCCTGCAATTGACGGAGCCAGAGTAAAGAAGTCCGGTTAAAGAACGAGGCGGTAGATGCCGAGCGGACGGCCCAAGCCGCCCCTTGAAAGGATCGTTGCAGAACTTGGTCAGAGCGGCGATCCTCCGGACGAAGACCTTCATCGGGATGGCCAGGAACAGAAGCATTCGGGAGTAGTGCTGCCACCGGTGTGTCGATGGAGGGAACCTTAAGCAATGAAGCCAGCTCAGAGGCGACATTAAAATTCCGACGGTCAGTCGTAGAAGGAGAAGGGCCCACCCCCGGACCACTCCACTGTCTCTTAATGACATCCAGGAACAATGGCGGGGTAGGAATGAAGTCCACTGGTCTGGATGGCTCAGCAAATAAAGGATCCAATGCCCCTGAAGGACCCGGGGCAGCAGACTGTGCTGGGGCCGGAGGCCCGAATCCTGCAGTGTTCACCGCTTTAAACAGCAGAGATTTAAATAATGACTGCGGGAAGAGTCCAGTGAATGCGGGCTGGTCCGGCGGGAGACCTTCGTCCTCCGACAGGTCAAAATCCTGAAGGTCCAAATCGGGAGCAGAAGAAGCGTGAGACCCCGCCGATGATACGGGTGAAGCCGGAGCCTCAGCAGAACGGGCTACCTCGTGACAGGAAACAGTCCGTCGAGACCGAGCCCCAGATGACACAGATGTAGCCCTACTGGAGGGGCGAAACTGCTCCGCCAGAGACTGCTGCACGGCCGCTGCGATAAACTGCTGAATCTGAGCTGGAGACAAGAAAGTTGCAGCTTGAGGAACGCTGGAACCAGGAGGTGCCGCAGACAGAGGGGGAGCCGGAACCTGTGGAGTAGCAGAAGGAGGAACAGGGGGAGGTTCCGATGTAGGCAGTGAAACGGCAGGGGCAGGAGCCTCAGATGGGGGCGCAGAAGCAGGTGTTTCAGGAGAAGTGCCCCACAGTGTGTCCGGCCGGATAACAACTGGGCAATCCTTTAAAGATGCTTGGTCAGAGTGATCCTCTGCCGGGCCAGAAGCCGCCACACCCCTGGATGGTGGCATCACATCCTTGGATGTTGCACTGTTTCCACCAGCCTTGGCGCAAATTTTTTGTAGCACCTTATCGCGGCGCCGTTCTGCCTTAGATGATGTAGCATGACCAGACGCTCTGTGACTGGGGCGCGCAGGAACCACAGATGGTAATTTGGCAGAATCAATGGTCAAGGCAGAGTGAGCCTCTCGAGTAGAACTGGAAGCCCTCCGTCCATGCTTGGATTTTTGCAGGCTTTTGGGCATGATTGAAAGGCAGGTAAGCCGTAGAAACTAGTTGACAGGTCCACAATAAAGGGAGCGCGAAGCTCCACCCTAGGGAAGGCTAGCAGAGGCCAACAGGGAGAGACAGTAAAACTCAATCCCTGAATAAAGAGGCGCTCCGAATTATCGGGCAATCCTCAGACAACAACGCTGCGGGAGCGCAAAGCTCCACCAGGCACAATGGCTCAAGGAGGCGTGGCCCCAAGTCGTTGGCAAACGGGAGCGCTAGACTCCACAGAAAACTCTCCGGCAGCCCAAAGGCGCGAAATTAGCAGTAACGGCCAACTTGCAGCAGAAGGCGGGGCCAATCCACATCAGGCACGGGAGCGCGAGGCTCCACTAATGGCCGCCGCTCGCAATAAGCCCAGCGTTAGATCGAAGGGGGAGGCGAGCAAAACTCCCCAGAGGCAAGCGACGTTGCGTACAGGCCACCGATGATGAGAGGGTCGCACCAATCAAACCCCCTGCCGCTTCGGCTCCGGAGAAATCAGCTGTTCGTCGGAACGGCGAAAAAAACAGTAGCGGCAAAAACGGCTGTAGGAGAAAAGCCGCACGAAGACAGCAGGTGCAACGTGGGCGGTGACAGCCGCACGGAGAGCGCGAAGCTCCACAGTCCCCAAAACAAGTCAAACGCAGTTCTAAAAGCCGAAACTGGTGTGAAGGGGAGCGCGAAGTTCGGCAGCCTTTAAACGGTGAAATAAAAAAACAAACAAACAGGGAAGAAACCAAGGGGGAATTCCCCTCAGAAGCGGAGAGACCGCCCCTGAGGCCAAGTCTTACAGTTTAAGTCCACAATCCACAATCAATGTCCAAGAAACTGTCCCAGTCAAAACCATGAAATCCAAAAAACAGGGAAAGAGAAATTTGAGCTGAAGGCTCTAATAGAGAGAGAGAAATCCAGCAAAAGGGCCAGAGAGACAGTCCCACACGCCTGTCCAGACTGAAGGACTGAGTCAAAAGCTGGATCTGCCCGGCAACATAGGCGGGACTTAAGATCTATGACAGACTCAGTCCTTCAATCTGATTGGGCTGGGACAACCCATGCTGGCTGCTGTCTCCACTCTCAATGGAGAACTACCAATTTAAACAGGACAAATTTCCTTGCCACTTCAAAAGTGTCTCCTTGCCTCACGCCCGACTGGTACTCATTAGCTGAGCTGTGGAGCAAAGCGGTGGTGTTTCTTTCGCTCCAGCAGGTCCACACAGCAACACGGAGTTGCAGGCTGATTTTAACAGGCCAGCGATCATCTAAGCGTGAGTTTGGTGGCCGGAGCAGCACAGGGGAAGCCGTGGTGTCGGCTTTGAGTGTTTTAGAGAAGGGGGATCGAGTCCGTGGTGTCAGAGTCTCATTTTCACCCCTGGGCATGCTGTGGAGCCTTAGGCGCCATTGAAGCCGTGGTGCCGGCTTCACACCAATTCTCTTCACACCACTGCAGTGATCTTTCGCGCTTAGAAGCCATGGTGTTGGTTTGGCACATGTGATAACCCCAAGGCCTCAACGCCCCACAGAATAACCCTCTGCAGTGAAGCATACTGAGAGGCACAAGCGGCTATTTCAGGATAGGCTTCTACCATAGGCTTCAATTCTGTTAATCAGCACGAGGCCTCCATTTGGATTCAGAATGGCAGATCGTAACCGGTCTTCCTCTCGCAACCCTGGTTGTTCTTCTCTCAGACAGACCTTGGTTGTTAGAGCCTCTAATAAAGGGAGTCAAAATCCAAAGGAACCTCCACCAGGTCCCAACTTTCTGCTCCAGCCTCCACTTCCTCTGCATCAGAAAAGAATGTCAACGTGCATTAGAAAAGCAATTTGACAAGGCTCAAAAAAGGGCAGAGGCTGACAGGCATCCTGCCATTCCTGAAAGCAGTAGGGAGACATGCATTGCCTCTGAGGAGGAAGTCTTACCTCAGGCTTCTCAGCCAGGTATGCTTGGCTGGTCCCCTAATATTTCACCTGGTATACAGGTTTCCCAGCCACCAGCCATGGATCCTTCTTTATAGACACCTATCTCTGAACCTGGACCTTCCCATCACCAGGTGTCTTCCCATGCCTCTGCCACCCTTATTCCTACCGCAACGGGGCTCCACCCGGAGGAGGGGCATAGCTCTGCATTGTCACAGGAAATCTGCCACATAATTGCATTGACTGTCTCAAAGAGCACTGATGCTGTCCTAACTCAAAGAGGCATTTTGGCCCCAGTACATGTGGCTGAGCTGGATCTACGGGCCTTTCATCCAACTGGGCATATTGACAAGTATATGCAGGAGCCTCAATTGCCATCATCTTCAAATCATAGCGACATGTTGCTTATGATAGAGGAAGATATGGCAGACAATAACCTTTCTGAGGATGAGGGAGTCCTCCCAGACAGAACAGATGCCACGGGGCTATTTTGTCATGACTTATTTAAAACTTGGTTGAACAAGGCAAAAACAACTGCCAATATGGGGGCACTTATTGGCACTCTGAGGGATCTGCTGACCCTCCAGATCCCACTGCTCTGCTCTTCACCGAATCAGTCATAGAGCAGGAGGCTATTCCACTGACCAAGCTCTTTGTTGATGTTATCCAACGCCAATGGAATCAGCCCGGGTCCATCCCTTCCCCAAGTGGTATGGATAGGAAAATGTATATGGTAGAGCAAGAGCTGGAGAAATTTCTGACTCTCCCTAATGTTGATGTTCCAATGGCCAACTTGGCCTCATCTAACATTCTCTCTTCCGACTTGGCTGAAGGTTTGAGGACAGGAGGGCTGAGCTTTCTGCTTGTAAGACCCATCAGGCAGCCACCTGGGCCATTCAATCTCCCATGGCACATTTATCTTCACTAGAACCTCCCTAATTTGGCTTCGACAGATGCAGTTCAGTGCATCACCGGAGAATACCCGTATGCATCAGGACATAAACAAACAGATTTCTACAGCTGAAATTCCACAGACACAACCCTCAATGCAGCAAAATTTGCCTCATGGGCCCTAGCGCCCAATGTCACCTCCAGACACCTCTTATGGCTGCGGCACTGGCAACCAGACATGAAAACAAAATGGCGACTGGCAGCAGCCCCATTTAAGGGAGGGTCTCTCTTCGGGGAGGCCCTAGACCCTATTTTAGTGGAAGTAAGGACAAACATAAGGTCCTTCCTTATGTTTACAGAAGGACAGACAGGAGATCATCCTTTCTGTACTGCAGGCAGCCCTTTCGGGCCCATGATACCGGGTTTTAAGCCCCGGTCTATGAAAGGTCATTTCCGCCATCCATGGACAGGTCAAATGACAGACAGCCCTTTTGGAACCATATCAGACAACCCCAGGCCAGGCGTCCCTTTTGGGGAGCCGGTTACCGACCCTACCGTCGGACCAAGTGACTGCTCCGGGAGGAGGCCTATCAGCGGCCGTCTTGGCAAGTTTGCCAGCAGATGGCAAAGCACGACCACCAACGTCTAGGCCTTACAAACCGTATCACTTGGGCTCACCCTGGAATTCTGCTCCAATGCTCAGTGTCAAAGAACACCACCAAGAGGTCTCAGATGGAAGCCAAAATCCGTCATCTACTGGCCATCCAGGCCATAGAACCAGTATCTCCTCAAAATTAGGGTTTCGGCTTCTATTCAATTCTCTTCTTAGTGCAAAAGAAATCGGGGGAAGCAGAGCCATCCTAGATCTGAAGAAGCTGAATGTACATATAAAGTACAGACACTTCAAGATGCAGTCTCTGCACACGATTCTGGGATGCATCAGACAGGGAGATCTCTTAACATCAATAGATCTAAAAGAAGCTTATCTCCACATTCCCATCAGACCATCTCAAAGGATATTTCTCAGATTTTGCTACGATGGGGTCCACTTCCAATACAAGGCTCTATCCTTCGGGCTCTCTTCTGCCTCCAGAACATTCACAAAACGGGTGGTCGCCCATCTACAGGTGACACCCATCCGCATACTTTGCTACCTCGACGATATATTAATCCCATCGTCCTCCCATCAAAAGTTGAAGATGGATCTCCAGGTCATGGTCCAAACCCTCCAAGACCAGGGGTTTTTCGTGAATTTAGAGAAGAGTCACATGATCCCCTCCTTTGAACTGATCCATCTGGGAGCAAGGATCAATACTCAAACTTGTCAGGTTTTCCTTTCCCAAGAACATCTTTCCAGCATTTGTACCACCGAGGCTCAGGTCAGGGCATTAAAATGGTACTTGGTGCTTCTTTCCCAATTGCCCGGCAAAATGATATCCTGCCTGGCAATTGTAAGCCGCCCTGAGTCTCCGGAGAAGGGGGGCATATAAATCAAATTTAAAAAAAAAAAATTGTGCCTTGGGCGAGATTACATTCCTGACCTCTTCAGTGGCTTCTATTACCAAGCCAAAAAGCTGGTCTCAGCAACGCCAATGTTCGGATCAGAGTTCCCCCGAAGGTACTTAGATCCTTGACGTGGTGAACATCGCCAGCCATAGAGAAACACTGTTCCTTCAAAGGTTATCCCCGACTAGTCCTGACCATGAATGCCAGCCTCTTTGGGGTGCGTACCTACACTATCACGTGACCCAGGGTCGTTGGTCACCAACCGACCTCAACGACATCAATTGGCTGGAACTGAGAGCGCCGCACCTGGTGCTTCACCATTTCCAACCACTGCTGGCAGGTCACCATGTACTGTTGTTGACGGACAACGTCACCTCCAAGGCGCACATGAACCGTCAAGGTGGCACATGTTCCAGGGCACTGATGCATGAGGCAGCAGCGATAGGTCTGTGGCAGAGAAACATCTCTCCTTACATGCAGACCACATCTCAGGCATTTCCAACACTCAGATGGACTGGCTGAGCAGAACTACCATCAATCAGGCAGAATGGAAACTTCACTCAGATCTGTTCCTGCAACTGTCAGCCAAATTCTGTCAACCCCAGGTAGACCAATTCACCACCCCTGCAAATGCACAACTGACTCGGTTTTACATCAAATTCCAGACACCAGGGACTGAGGGGACCAACACCCTCCATTGCCCATGGCCTCAGGTCCTCTTATATGCCTTTCCTCCGACCCCTCTAATACTGAGGGTCATCAGGAAGATCCTGGAGGAGAATGTGGAGGTCCTCCTCGTAGCCCCCATACTGGCCCAGACGGACATGGTTCGTGGACCTCGTGAACTTATCGATTTCATGTCCCTGGAGGATTCCTCCAGACAGGATCTCCCTCAGCCAGGGGGCCATTCTCCATCCGGAGCCTCAATGGCTTCAACTTGCTGTTTGGAACTTGTAAGGGAGATCCTAAGGAAGGACCGATTCTCTAGAAAAGTAATTTCTACCATCCAGGCCTCTTGCTGTCCTTCAACATCCCGTATTTATGACGCCATGTGGGCATCCTTTTGTCGTTGGTTCCCCAACATCGGCATCCTCCCTCAGATTCTGGACTTCCTTCAGAAAGGACTTGATACCGGATTAGCCACAAACACCCTCCGCAGACAGGTAGCTGCTTAACAACTATCCTAACTTGCAATGGAGCTCCAACTCTCTCTCAACATCCGAGAGTTCATAGTTTCCTGAAAGGTGCATCAAATCTCAGACCACCACCAGTACTCTTGGGATCTGTCACTAGACTTACAGGCACTTACTTCCCCTCCGTTTGAGCCTTTAGGCTCCACCAGTCTCAAGCTTCTGACTTTTAAGGCCACCTTTCTTATAACCATAACCTCCACTCAGAGAATATTGGAGCTGGCAGCTCTTTCCATCAGAAAGGACTTATGTATCTTTTATCCAGGCAGAGTGATTTTCTGCCTAGATCCGACATTTGTGGCAAAAATTAATACTTGATTTCACAGGGCCCAGGAAGTCATCCTACCTGACTTTTGTCCTAAACCCAGGCACCCCAGGGAACGTCGCTGGCACTCCTTGGATGTTCGCAAGTACATCACCAGGACTGCACCATTCAGGAGAACTGAAGCATTATTCATCTCTTTCCAACCCAGGTCCATGGGCACCAAGGTAACTCCATCCACAATCGGTCGCTGGCTCAAGGCCTGTATAGCCCTGGCCCATGACCATCAGGCCCGGTCACAGCCTGGTAGCATTACCATCCACTCAACACAGAGTGCAGCCACCACAATGGCTTGGGCCACTAAAGCTTCTATCTTAGAGATTTGCAGGGCAGCCACCTGGGCCTGGGCCTTGCCCTTGTCCTTCATCAGGAACTACAAACTTGATAAGTTTGCCTTGGCTGAGGCGGCTTTTGGGAGACTGGTCCTACAGCAGGTTCTTCCAGTCGAAGGGACCCCGGACACCTCCACTTCCTGCCCTAGGGATAATTAACTTGGGTATATCCCATTGCTTGGACTCTCTTAGCAGCACATAGGAGAAGGAACGTTGGACTTATCTGAACGTTCATTCTATGTGCGCTGCATGAGAGTCCAACCACTCCCTTATTACGTTCGGGTCTGGGGTCCAGGAGCAATCCTTTTTTTCGTTATAGCTTACATCTTCTCCAGATCCAATCCCTTGTTAATAAACTGGAGCTCAGCAGGGATGAGGCGTGATTAAACAAATTCAACTCAGTCTCTGGCCAATCAGATGAGTTAACACCCATTGCTTGGACTCTCATATAGCACACATAGAAAGAATGTTCAGGTAAGTCCAACGTTCCTTTTAAGTATGTTTAATTTGGTATCATATATAGTCTGTTCAGGAATTTTGGCTTCTCCTTTAAATATTATAGAGAACATTTTGTTCCTGTGAGCTTCATTAATACAGCCCAAGTACTTTGTGAGAACTAAGTCTACATTTTTCATAACTCTGAACTCATTCATACTTTCTACATTGAAAAAGGGGAACAAATTATCTTTCTGTTGCTTTTTCAAGGTGCAAAGTGGGGAAAATCTTCTATAATTATCCTACATACGAATTCTTCAGTTGAAATTCACATACTGTTCTCTGAATGAAGAGAAGGATAATAATTTGAATGTCCCCTTTTATGTCGGCCAATATAAAATATTTTAAGTTTCATGTTTGAAGATATAGAAAGATATATAGTTATATTTCATAATGTTTCCCATAACTATTTTCATAACAGTTTGGCAAATCAGAATATAACCATTGCATGGGGTACTAAAACTTCTAATGTATCTTAGAAGAAATATTAATGATAAACTAGTTGAAAATTCTTTCCCATGTATTTGAAATAATTTTTATTTTTTTTCCTATTGCTTTAAGTGGTCTTCCATTGCTCTGCATCCAGTATCTCAACTGGAGAGTAGTCTTGCTGAATTTCAAAATGCTGCTGTTCTTTTGAAAACCAATAGAAAAATTGGAAGGCAAAGCTTCTTAGTCTGCTTGATTTCTGAAATTTCTATTTTTTTTATCTATCATATGTTTCATAGGCTTTAGAGATATAAAAATGAAGTCATGATGAGAAGAGAAATCTTGATCAGCCTGTTGAGTTGTGCATGTTTTATTTCAAATGTCAGCCTCTGTATTTTCAGCTACATAATATCATTGGTAAATTAGTGCATTAAAATAAAAAATTAGTTACAATTACAATTACCTTAAAATTAACATTAAAGCACGGGTGTGAAACTCGCGGTGTCACATTGCCGTTACATGTTGTGTTGTGACTTTTTTCCCCTTTGCAGACCTGGGGTGGGCATGGCCTGCGTGTGACACATCCAGCCCGCGGGCCGCCAGTTTGACATCCCTGCTTTAAAGGATCAGGAGTTATGATGGTTGATAAAAATAAAGTTAAGTCAGTAAATTAATCAGTAAATTAATTATACTTATTGGTAGGTAAATTTAAAATTTGTGATTGTTAAAAAAGGAATGTTGTGAGTTTATTTTTGCAAATAATTTTCTTCGTAGAAAGTGAGCTTAATTAAATGTCTATAAACAATAGATTATATCAATTTTAAAAATAATATACTTCTCCGTTTTATTTTAGAAATCTAGGTCTTGGCTGGTCACATTACCTGTATTAAATTGGGTTAGCATGATTGAAAGGGGATATAATTTCTATTCAGGCTGTTCAGAGCTCTTTATTTTTAACACACGTTTAACTAAAACACTTGGGAGAAGTCCATTTGTTAAAAATTCAACATCCCCACCCCTCTAATTAAGATCTGAGAATATTCCCAGTGTATACGTGTCTGAATTAGCAAAGAAAAGGCCTCCAGCAAACAAAATGAAGCTAATCTACATTTTTCATTGTAACTTAGGTTGTTGTAACTACAAACTGGTAAGTCATGATAAAAAGTTTTAGAGAGACAGGTGACTTCAGATAAGTTCTTTAGTATTGAGCTTGTTTATCACTTTCTATCAGCGTTTTAGACCATCATAATAAAAACAAGTTATTTTGAAATAGGTTCCAAATCGTAACTTTGACCAGGATGTAGATAACTGATTGGTAAATCAATCTAAATCATTCTGGTCTTGAGTGGAAGAAATTAGCCTGATTAGAAATAATGGAAACAGAGAAGTGACAGACAATTACACACACACACACAATCACGCACATACATATATAGTATAATAGCTGGAATGCACTATTTTTACAGGTTTTTGAATGGATCTTAAGTTGCTGTTCTTTCTTGTAGATTTCTATTTCACAAGACAAGCTATGAGAGAAAGCTTCATATAGTCATTTGTTGATTATGACTCATTACAGATGATAAATGACCTGCTGAACTTCAAAATTCCTGTTTTCTCAATAGAAAAGAAAATCTCAATTTTCTATGTCAGGCTACAAAATGTGGAACCGGTTTTTCATGAATTTGTATATGATAAAAGAAGACATACTATGAGCCATGCCATTTTTGTACATAGCTGCTTATAAATGAATGCTTTTGTGTGTTTTTTCCTAATGACTTTCATTCTTTTCTTTTCTCTTAGGCATTTGACATGGCTTCAGAGCTGCATAAACAAGTACGTTGCTGTAAGGGTGGTGGTGGAAAAAATAGTGCGTTTAAGTTGACGCACAAAGTAATAATGTTGGAGAAGAATTCACATAACAAAGTTGGCATCTTTCCCCAGTGTCCAGCAGTCAGTGTTAAAAATCCAGTCGACAAGATTGATGCTGCATTGTAAATCTCAGTAACTCTGTCATGGATGGTAACAGGCAGTAGTAGACCTTTCTGCATCACATATTTATCTTCCACAGAGCATAACCTAATTGAACATTGCTGTACTTTTTAGGGTTAACTGATCCTTTTCTGCCCTTCCATGACTAGATTAATCTTCTTAAAAGCAAAAGAAATAAAACCTAAAGTTTTGTCTTCACATTGATATTGTGAAGTGTTTGATACTGTGTATTTAATGGATGTATAAATTCTACACAGCACTATATTTTAACAATTGTTTATCATACAGTAGCATTGGTAGCTGATGTCCCATTTAAATGCAGAATTCGTTCGAAAAATCATAAGGTATGAATATATTATTTGAAAAATATTCTTTTCTTTCCCTCCCTCATTTGTCTCTTTCTGATGGTAAGAGAGCTCGTTCATAACGTGTGTTAATTCAGTGCAACTCATATTTACAAATCACATAGTAGTCAAATCCAGCAGATGTGGGAGTATCTGCTTTTTAATGTATTTGACAGATTCTACAGATTGGCGTGATTTAGGGTATGCCTTCTCCAATTCCACACTTCAAAAGAAGAAAACCGTAGAAAAATGATTAATATGAAATAATAGCATTTTTTTCTTACAATCTGTTTTAATATTTTTGATTCTTTACACAATAGTCTTAATAAATTGTCTACATGCCTATTCATATACCCTTCACTTAATTACTTAAATCCATGGAACGTTATAAGCGATATTTAAATTTCCTCTATGTTTCACTCTTAGAGGTGAAGGCACACACAATTATTTTATATTGCAGGATAATATAAAGTATGCATGTAGAATTAGAGTTATCGGGTTTACGCTATTACTGCCAATCAGTAATGGCTTGCAGAATCTATTGAAAATAGGATCACTTCTG
This sequence comes from Ptyas mucosa, assembly GCA_012654045.1. Lineage (NCBI taxonomy): Eukaryota > Metazoa > Chordata > Lepidosauria > Squamata > Colubridae > Ptyas > Ptyas mucosa. The sequence goes on along the minus strand of WNWU01000043.1, from coordinate 7,488,366 downwards.
AATTTTGTCCCAGCTCTAGGATTCTTGGGCAAGGGAAAATACCATTTTAAGGAGGTTGCCAAAGTGCCTTAGAACAATAAATAAGTCTTCCTTTTAATTTGTGGATGCTATAATTGCGAATAGACTGTTTTCCACAATTTAACCTGATTAATCTGGCTGTCATTATATGCTTTTCTATAATGGAGAGGATACACAGTTTCTTCAAAATGCAGGCTCAGTACGAACTCCCTCACACTTAATTCGGTAGTAATAGTGAGCATTTTTTCATAGTTAATGAGCATAAAAAGTTGTATTGTGATTTTATATATCCCAGCTTTTCCTATTAAAATGGGTTGGGAAGTTGTATAACATGTAGAGCAGGGGTGTCAAACTCGTGGTGTCACGTTATCACGTAACGTATCATGACTTTCCCCCCCTTTGCTAAACCGGGGTTGTGCGTGGCCAGCACATGATGCATCCGGCCTGTGGGCTGCAAATTTGACACCCCTGATGTAGAGGATCTAAAAATTCTTCATTTCAATTCTGTTCCTCTCCCTGGTTTCACTTTTAGTTTTTTAAAAAAACATTTTATATCAGTCTTAAATAAGGTAAGTTTGCTGTACTTGTCTTGAATAATAAAAAGTTCACTTAATATATAAATTGTTATACTGTGCTGCATTTTGAATGCTAAGAATATGGCATCAATTCTGCCCAGTCTCTTAGTTCTTGCTTTAGTTCTACAAAAGCCCAATTTCAAACTCAGCTTTCCTTGTTCCTGTGTATTATGAATGTTAGGATTTATAACCATCTGAATATTATATACAATTCAGAACATCAACAACAATCTTTGGAGAGATTTGAACAACTCTTTAAGATTAGCAGATATCCTATGAAAATACAATTTATTTTACCATAAGATTTTGTATATGTGATATAGATGACATAAACATTTTTGGAAAACAATTGTCTGAATCTGTTTTTACAATGGCAATGGAAATAGTCTTATTTGATTCCGAGCTGATTTAAGTGCGTCATAGCTCAGTTTAGTTAAAGAGAAGTATTGTTAATAGGATTACACATATTGCTTGGATGGATTATTATTACTATTATCCTCTAGTTCTGACTTTTCAGGTGTAGCTATTTTAGTATTATGGAGGATGATGGATGATCCAGGAAAGTTTCTTTTGAAGCACTTCTGATATTGTGCAATGCACTTGGGGGTCAGCTGCACTTGACTGATGCATGATTTATCTGATGTCCCTGCCACTTTCAGAGATAAAGCTGCTATTTTATCAAAAATGCCAGCAACTGTGACTTAGAATTTATATGCTTTCTTTTTCAAATAATTGGTATGATTATTTTCTGGTGTAGCAATAAAATTATAGAGGTAATTGCACACAAATGTGAGATAGCACCAAAATACAATAAAATTAACCTGAATTAGCCTCATTTGTCAATGAAGTATTTATGAAATGTATTTTTGCAATAAGAGAGACCAATATTATAGCTGGAAGGTGAGTTATTGCCTTAATGTAATACAGTTTGAAATTTAAAAAAGAAACTTACAGTTAGTGTGATTGTGCTTTTGAAATTAAGCTGAAATGATATAATTGGCAGCAATAATACATTGTGAAGGTAATATCTTTTATTGTGTTATGCCTAGTTGCCTTTTCTCTTAGTTTGTTCTGATTTGAGCTTGTCAAATAACATGAGAAACTCTTCTGTGAAATTTTGTCCATTTCAATAAGAGAATATATATAATTTGTTTTGCCATTTTGTTTTCATGTCTGGAAAACAATTGGTTTTTGGAAGTGCTATGCTCATTTGTAGTGATCATGGAGTGAGTTTGGGCAGTGCAGAACATGGATTTTAGATAGGTATTGTTCCTATGGGAGAACATCCTGTGAAGAGTAAAAAGAAAAGGCGAAGAGATTTGTGATTGTCTGCAGCTGGAGCATATGTTGATATGATTGAGATTAAATTATATCATATCTTATCTTTTGTTGCAGACTTATGTACAAAATATTAGACAATGGAAAGGGCTGTTTTTCCCTGTCCCCCAGACACGTTCTAGAAAATTTGCTCATTAGCTTACTTGTCAAATCTTTTAAACAATGCTTTTCTCTCCTTTTTTCTCTTAGTTATTTGTATTTCTCTGATATTTATCTTCTGGTGATCTCCATATTGGAGAATTCATAGATTTTAAACAGGAATGACAACATTGCTACATTTTGGATTGATATAATGTTCTGATACTGGGAGATATATGGTTCTTTATGGGGGGGGGGCGGATAAAATGGTATGCAGATATCTCCTTCTCTACAGTACATTGCTCTGCCTTGGCTAATTCTTTAGAAGACTGTTGCAACTATTCCACCAAGCCTATAAACCCTTCAACTCCAACATTTTCCATAAAGCATTGCATTTTAAAAGAGGTACAGACAGAATCTTGTAAAGTTAAAATTGTGCAGACTTTTTCAGATTTTGCTCATTAGCTCACTTGTCAAAACTATTTAACAAGGCTTTTCTCTTTTAGGTACAATTTTCTCTGTGTTGAATCAGTTTTTCTTTTTCTGATATCCACATTGAGTAATTCATGGATTTTAACCTACTTATAATTCAACTTTTTCCTTTAGTAGTAGAACATACCAGTTTTACTATTTAAAGGATTTGATTTAAAGATGGCATTATGCCTTGAAATTGTTATAGTTCAAGTATTTCTTAACAGATTTTTTAAAAAAAAATTCTATATTTTGCTTAATGTGGATGTGTTTTATTTCACATTTATTTCTGCCCTCAAGTGACTAGCCTGTAGTGGGCCCTGAACCATGGAATATGGCTGTCATGCTGGAGTTGGTCAACAAATACAATTTTCTTAAATGTGGGAATTATTACTGCTTTCGTTGTTCATTTGTTTCATTGTTGATTTGGATCATATGACCACTTCTGATAATTAAGTGACAAATCTGACAGTCAAGGCATTTTTTAAAGTTGCTGGTTTTGCCACTGTGGTGACAGTTCATTTGATAAAAAAGGATGTTTTGGAACATAGGACAGGCTGTTAGTGAAAACAGCCAGAATAGCATTGCAGAATAGTTGTACTCCTCTGTGGATGGAGTATCAGCTGTCATAACTGCCGACTCCTTTTTGTCCTTTTGTTTTAAAACATCTAGTAACTTTGCCTTCATCCTTACTTCTTGACTGCTTAAGAACTCACATCTTTCTTCTTCTAAAGTTTTTCAGTCTCTCCCCACTAACAGACATGGTGTCGTTGAATTTTATATGATATGGAAATAAGCTAACTTTGTGAAAAAAATTCTTCAGAATAACTAATAAAGAAAAATGAAAATGTCAATATATGTTGATTTGTGCTGGCTTAAAAAGTTTTGTGTAAATACTGATATTTTTCCTCTATCAGAGGATTATTCCAAAGGTGCTTTTTCAAGAGGCAACTGAACTTCCTTGTTTTTCTTTGAAGATGTTTCGCTTCTCATCCAAGAAGTTTCTTCAGCTCTGACTGGATGGTGGGGAAAGCTGAAGAAGCTTTTTGGATGAGAAGCGAAACATTTTCAAAGAAAAACAAAAAAAGTCCGGTTGCCTCTTGAAATAGCACCTTTGGGACAACCATGACCTGAATGATTCAGAATCTCCATAGATATCAGTGGATTGGAAAATCTGATTTGAATTTACCATAGAATTTTAAATTCTGCTGATAAAATGATTTCTCCCTTCCTTATCCCCAGTCATTGTGTAATTTTCACATTATTGGGGAACAGTGAAATAATAAACTGGAGAATTGGTATAATAGGAACTGTCTTCCTTATCTTCAACCAAACTGATTAAGTATGCAATATTAAGTGCCAAGGAACATATGATTTTTTGGGGGTAATTGATTCCAGGTTTCTTTAACTAACATTGAATTGGAATCTGTTTTCAGTAACTTATTTCATTATTTTGTTGCCTGTCCATTGGGCTAATATAGGACAGGTCTTAACCTCCTCCTGTATGACTTTCTGTTAAATATTTAGTCAGTGATCAGTAGAGAATTGAAGTAATTATTGTATCTGATGATTACTTTTGCCTTTTTAAACAACACATTATACCATTTGTTTATTCCTCTTCAATTATTCAGATACTATACTGTCAGACCTGCCTCAGCTTGAGCCTCTAAGTAGGAATGATCCTTAACTCCATTTACTGAGAAAGATATAGTTTACTAGAAGAAAAGTGAATTACAGTAATGCATAGTCAAACTAAAACCAAAAATTGTGTGCCAAAATCTCCAAGTCTAACTTTTCCCTCCCTTAGTTGCCTCCCATCACTGTGCCTCCATGTTCAATCAAATTGAAGCAAGATGTTTTTAGAATGGTTTCTTCAGTCATAGGTTCCATTCCCAGTCAATTGTCCTTGAAGTCCACCTTGGAGAGATACAGTGAAGTTTTGTTTCTCTCGAAGCATCTCCCCTCCCATCCAGCCCCTCTAGAGTCTATGGAAGCTGAGTAGTAGCGAAGCACAAGCGTGAGGTGGCAGCTGACACTATTCTAAAAACTTATCCACAATTGCTTTTGCAAAATTAGATATTTCCCTTTCCAGATATCTTTGCAGTTGATTTTTATTCCCTTAGAACAAAAAACTGTCTCAGTTAAATGTCATTCTCCATATTGGTGGAGACAGCAGCCAGACATGGGTTGTACTCGTCTGTTTAGTTTGAAGGACTGAGTCTGTCAAAGTTGTTAAGTCTCACCTCTGTTGCTAGGGATCCAGCTTTTGACTCAGTCCTTCAGAGGACACACGTGTCGAGAGCTTTCTCCTTCATTCTTGGATATTTCTACTAACAGTCGATGCTCCTATCATCGCCTCCTTCTCAGGTTCCAATCTGAAGGACCAACTGGAGGGAAGTTTGTGACCTGATGATAGGAGGGCGGATCAGGTGCTCTAGAGGGCACACCTAGGAGCCGCCTGGGCTATTCGCTCCGCTACCATGGCCTCCTTTTTCAACAGAACAACGTTACTTTGGCTTAAACAACTGCAGGGAAAGCTTCCTGCTGAGGACACTAGAACTCAACAGGACCTTAACAAAATTGTTGCTGCTGTGCAGTTTTCTACGGATGCAACATTGCATTCGGCCCGCTTTGCCTCCCGGACTATGGCTTCTGTGCAGGGCTGAAATGCTCCTGGTTCGGACCGGATCACCTGATCCAGTAGCGATGGAAGCGGGTAGTTCGGAGAACAGGTAGTAAAAATCCTTGTCCCCCCCCCCTTGCCCAGCTTAGCCACACAATTATCAGAGGCTTTTTTTTTTTACTTTTAAAAGCATTTTTTCTATAACCTCTTCGGCCGAAAAAATACTTTTAAAAGTTTTTTAAAAAGCCTCTGATGATTGCGCTGCTCAGCTGGGATCATCAAAGGCTTTTAAAAGAAAAAAACCTTTTTTTTTCTTTTAAATGCGCCTGATGATCCAAGCTGACTTGCCTGATCGTCAGAGGCATTTAAAAGAAAAATGCTGTCTGCTGTCAGCTGGGATCATCAGAGCCTTTTGAAAGCCTTTTGAAAGCATTTTTTTACAACTTCTTCACCAAAGAGGTTGTAGAAAAAAATGTTTTAAAAGTTAAAAAAAATTGGCCACACCCACCCAGTCACATTAACATTAACCCCCCAAGCCATGCCCACAGAACCGGTAGTAACAAATTGTAGATTTTACCACTGCTTCTGTGGTTGCTGCTTGCTGCTTACTTTGGTTGAGGCACTGGCAGGCGGATGCCCACCACAAGTGGCGCCTGGCCTCCGCTTCCTTCAGTGGGGACAGATTATTTGGGGAGGCTCTGGAGCCATTGTTCATTGAAACGAGGGACAAACGGAAAATTTTGCCGACCACCCAATGGCACTGGGAGTCCCGTTATATTCCTTTCTCCCTCACCCTCAGTTTCGGGGATCTGACTGGGGTGCAGGTTCTTCACGTGTCCCAGGGACTTTAGTCTGAGGCAAAGAGGGACCCAAGACAGGTCATCACGAGGTAGACCCTATCTCAGTAAACAGCCCTTTCGAGGGGGAAGAAGTCGTTCGTTCCAGCGCCATCATTAGCTGCATTTCTGACTCTCCCATGGGCAGCAGATTGGCCCTTTATGCCGACCGTTGGGAGGCAACTACATCTGATACGTGGGTCAGGGATACTGTATGAGCAGGTTTATCCCTGAAATTTGTCTCTCCCCCTCCAACATTTTTTATATGCTGCCCAGGGTCTAACAACAAAAACAAAAGGACATTAAGCTTTGGTACGTCCCATGCTTGGCTGCTGTCTCCACCAATACGGAGAAGGGGCATTGGTCTTACCTGAGACGCACCTTCTCGTTGAGTGGAGACAGCAGCCAGCCCCACCCTTAATCTGTTTGGTCTCTTTTGCTTACCTTTTTTCTCTCAACATGTCTATTCTGCTCCTTCATCTTTGCTAAAAGCTGGATCCCCTAGCAACAGTGGTGGGACTTAACAACTTTGACAGACTCAGTCCTTCAAACTGAACAGACGAGTACAACCCATGCCTGGCTGCTGTCTCCACTCAACGAGCAGGTGCGTCTCAAATAAGACCAACGCTCCTTCTGTTATTTTCTGCCCATGTCTCTAAATAGTCAAGTTTGTGTTGAATATTATATCTAACTTCTACAACATTAGCTATACAGTTTTGCAATTTTGTTTTATCTGAAATTTTGATAAGATTCTTATCAATTTATAATGTTGATGATATAAGGATGAAGACAAAATCTTATGGCACCTCACTCAATTTTTTATTCAATTTCATGAGAAACAATAGTATTTATTTCTTTAATTTAAATTATTTGCATGACTGCCCATCTTAAAACATAAGTCACAACTCAACAACCCAAACTATAGAACCATAAAAATGAATGGCTATAAAACAGGAGTAATTAAATATAATATGAATTATGATATGAATTATTGCAAAACAGAATAATTAAATAATATGTTTGAACTATTAACAAAATGGCTTGCGGGTTATATAATCATATAAGACCTTATGTCAACTAATGGCAGTTCTTTATAGATACCGAGTGGAGATGCTAATGTTAATTTAACAGGTTAGAAATATTATGTATCTACAGTGCTTCTATTTCCCTTGCTGGGATGAACTATTGTAGTCCATTATTCTTCTGCTTTGGGCACTAATAAAGGTATCATGCTGTTATATGCTCTCTGGTGTATATAGAAGTATGGAGATGTCTTTCTTTCGGTATAAGTTTGAATTGATGTCTTTTGGGAACTGACATCATTCCAATCACATGTTTGTGTTCTCTTATGGTCTCCCACAAGAAATCTATATTCAGGTATTGCTCCTTAACAGCTGGGAAGGGATCACTAATCTCTCTCTTTCTCTCATATAACCAAGTATATAGGGATTTAATCTCTTGAGCTGAGTCAACAGATAAAGATTATATTCAGGATATTTCAACTTTAATTAGTTTCTTCTCTTCTTGATATCCCTTAAAATCCATGATGAGATTTCAGCATGTTGGGCATTGTCAGCTGTGCTTGGTTTTTCTGGGTACCTGATGAAGATAGAAAGACTGCCTTGATTCCTTGTAGAATCAGAAGTGATTACTAGAACTGGGTCTTTTGTGAGCCACAAACCACAGTTAAATGTTTAATGTCACCAGGATTCTCCAAAATCAATTGTTTATACCCATTGTTTATATATGGGTAGAGTGCAAAGATGCCTTGTGAATCCTTACTATAGGTAATCTGCTGGATATTATCCAGAATTACAGAAGTGACATTCTTTGGTAGTTAAGGTTTAGATTGGACAGGCCAGGCAAAATCCACAAAAATTCAATTCAATTCAATTCAATTTATTAAATTTGCCCTTCTCCCAGGGGGACTCAGGGCGGTGAACAGCCAGAATTAAAATACATATAGTATGAAAATTAAAATAATTTAAAACATAATTAAATTCATTTGGCTACCCCAATTTAAAACCCCTTCCCCATAAAACAGATAAAAATTTTTTAAGTCAGCCCAGCTTGCTGGAAGAAGAAAGTCTTCAAAACCCGATGGAAAGAACAGAGGTCTGGGATCAATCGTATCCCTGGGGGCAGCTCGTTCCAGAGGGCGGGTGCCTCCACAGAGAAGGCTCTCCCCCTGGGGATCACCAGTCAACACTGCCTGACCGATGGCACCCTGAGGAGACCCTCTCTGTGGGAGCATATTGGTCGGTGGGAGGTTATGGGTGGCAGAAGGTGGTCTCGTAAGTACCCGGGCCCTAAACCATGGAGTGCTTTAAAGATGAGAACCAATACCTTGAAGCGCACCTGGAAAACCAAGTTGGATATATGGCATAAAGTAGAAAAATTGTGCTGTATTTAGTAAACAAAAGAGCCAGAAAAGCTTTCTTAGAAATATAAAGTGGGGAGGAGAAGAATTTGAAGAATTTGAAAACTTGGGAAAAAATAGGATTGGCAGTTTCAAGATGTTCAAAATTAAGTGAATAAAAACACACAGCTGTTGGCTCACAGCAGAGCAAAGTTATATATAGTAAGATTTTTTTATTTATCCTGATAGGACTATTTTTCTGTTGGAAATAAAAGTTTTTAGATGGCAGACAGTTTCCTATCTAGAAGTAACCATAATCAAGAGCATGGGCAGGTTTAGTAATATGATGTAATCTGTATGGTCATTTGGATTAGCTCTTCCATTTTATTTATAAGGGAAGAACTGTTCCTGTGAGGAAAATAAACAGTGCTCATTGTTTAAAAGCAAAACCTACCTTTTCCCCTAATAGTAGCTACACTAAACTTTGCTGAAAATTCAGTGGTAGATATTTTGCAAATTTTCAGTAGCTGCCCCCATTCTTTCTTCATTCCAAGCAGAGATTTGTTCACCTTATCCCTCTTGGGCCTTAGGAAAAGGCTGGGGAGAGTGCTTTCCAATTGCAGGTAGAATTCATGGGTGCATGACTTTTGTGTTTTGGTTTTTATTATTTCTGATCTTTTTATACAGTATGTCCTTGGGAGGTCTGAATAATATGCTATTTCATATTGATATTATTAACCACACAGAGGCTCTGGCAACGGGTGGCAAACAAGCAACCTAAGTAAGTAAACAGTGTAGACTACACATACATTAAATTTAGAAAACTATTATACTTGGCATGTTTCCAATTGACTTGGCTTTCATAACTAATTACCGCATCACATTAAAATAAAACTTGTCAGAAAGATTTGAAAATATCTTCACATTAATAAAGAATTCTAAAAAAACATGTCAGCTTTTTTATTTGAAAGTATCTTAAAAAGAGGTGATGGCAAAATATACCTTATTTTGTTTATTTATGGGATCGTTTGGTTTGCCCTTACAAAAAGCTCTCTTTCCAGTGAGATGAGTCAGACTCAATTAGTCTACACTTTGTAATTCATTATGACATAATTAATAGTTATTGTAAAAGTTCTGTAGAACCAGGTAATGCCTGGAAAGAAAAGGTCATTAACATAATCTATTTTTATTTTAATCAGATGTTTTTAAAATTATTGGGCTCATTAAGCAAGTTGCATTTCTATATTTTAAAAATAGTTGATTATCAAAGGTAATCGCGCACTGTGATTGTATTTTTTTCTTTCTCAAAACTTTTTGAATTTAAATTTTCAATCATCTTTTCATTTCTTTTCAAAAATAAACCATATTGACACAGAAATCCTTATAAATGCTTCAGACACTTAAGGCTAACATTCAGAAATTCAGTCTTTGGTTCAGATGAAAATATATTTTTTGTTTATAATAATAATGGTAATAATGCATACAATATGGATGTGACTAAAGACTTGTAAAACCTGCATATCACATTTCATCTCAAAATCTGTATCAATAGTCAAAGGAATACTAGGTGTTGAAAGATGTTAAGATATGAACATCTGCTTTATATCCATATTCTGCATGACTGTAATTTATGCTTGTATTATGGAAACAGGGCAATATCCTAGAAAACAAGAATACTGTCTGAGGGCTCATTTTTATTGTCTAATAATATGGCTCCAGACTTTCCACCAAACTTTGTTGGCATATTTTCAACAGATATTAAATATAAATACATAATGTATTGGCTAGTTATGCATGGTACCTCTTAATGTACAGTTCTCTGACAACTAAAAATAAATATTAAGATATTTAACATCTTAATTTTAAGATAAAAAGCAGTAAATAAGAAAGAAAACCATGACATCAAAAGCAACATAAATGTACAAAAGCAAATATAAATCAAATGGCTAAATCCTCACCCCATTATTCATGTGGGTTATGATTTTGGGCTGTACTCCTAAAAAGAGGTGTACTACTTAAACACACTAAAGAAAGCAGAAGTTATTGCTCTGCCAGAAAAATATTGGATCTAAACATTCAAAAATACGTTTTGAAAATAAATCAAACTTTAAAAGTGAAAAAAATGCAATCTATATATTTTTTGCTGCTATTCACCTAAAGAGAAAACAAGATTGGTACCAGATCGAGATACCATTCTTAAAAGGCTATCTGCCCAATCATGGTGGATATACTGAAAGGAAAGAAAAATGGTTGATTTTCCTGAAAGGTTAAGTATAGCAGAAAAATCAACATTTTGAAATGGTTTAAAATATGGACTTGAACTGAAAAAATAATTGATTAATTGTTCAGGAAGATTTTAAACCTCTAAATTGGATGGAAGCAATTCTCTCTTTTTACTTATCCTGGAGTGATAATCTCTGTCTAAAAAAAGATGCATACAATGCCTCCCCAAGTCTACATTCATATGTACTGATTTTGATAAACACATTTATGATGAATTTATATGGAATCCCAGGCATATTTACACCAGAATAACTTTATTGTATTTAATAGAGCTTTATTTATTTTTTTTGCATTCAGCCTTTGTTTCTTCTTAGTTATAATTTTTTACTACAGATACTCACTGAAATTGTATCTTATAGAAGTCAAAAGTCACTTTTTTCACTGCAGTTGTAACTTTGAACGTCACTAATCAAATGGTTGTAAGTCAAGGATTGCCTGTACTGGGGAGGAAAAACGACACCTAAGACATAACATCAATAAACTGAAATTGAACTTTTTATTTTATTTTAGGGTTATAATAATTTATAATATTACATTATTTAGTTATAGTTATAACTAAATATAAGTTATAATAATTATATTATTTTGAAATATTTACTGTATCATAAAGGCTTACAGATATATAATTAAATCCTGTAGTGTTTCTGAGTTTGATATCTAATTTTTTAAGATGTAAAATGCACTGTTGGTACTGAAGCAACCTGTTTTATATGAAACTTGGGTTCATCATTTCAATGCAGCATTTTTGTACCATCTCTTCCTTGATCTTGAAGGGCACAGTGCCAGTAAAACACACTTCTTCAAGGTTACAAAACTATACCATGAAAATCATTTTTTTCCTGTACAGAACATTAAGTCATAAATCATCCTAATATTTGCTCTGATACATGTTCTGAAGTGTACACCTTTTTGGTACTCATACATTATTAATGACAAAGACTTAATTTCGATAGCTAACACAAGTTTTAGCATTTAAGCACAATGAAGTACCGGTATGTACACAGTATTTTATTCTCACAGATTTGTTGGAATAATGCCATTTTAATTACAATATATAGAAGTTTTTTGGGGAACTGTTCTCAAGATAGTTTACCTGCCCCCCAAATTCTCTATCCTTTGTACATCTTACAATGATGAGATATTCTGACATAAAAGATTGGCAAATGTTATGGTAATTGGAAATAGAAATACCATGTTTCATAATAGAAAATATATTTTCTATATATTTTATACTGCAGGCCACTCTTATATCCAAGATGATCAAAACCAGGTTATATGTAGCTTACAAAAACAGCCAAGGTCATTAGATGGAATTAGTTAAAAATAAAAGTACTGTTCTACACTGAATCATGTTCTATATTATATCAAGATAAAAGGCAGTTAATTTAGATTAAGTTTGTATTAAAAACAGGTACTCTTTCTTTTTATAAAACTAAAATAATAAGTTTCAGTAGATAGCTATTTTTATATTTTAAAAAAGCTAATTTAAATGTTTATTATAGCTTGAAATTTGTTATATTTCTAAGTTTTAACCTTATCTTTTCAATTTATACTTCACCATTACAGTTGGTAGTGGTAGACAGTTTCTTTTTTAAAAACTCAAGTAATTCTGAAATTTTGAACTGGAGAAATATTAAAATAAAAGTTTAATATAATCATTTTTACTCATTGATATGAAGATTGTTGTTCCAGTGGTGCCTCCCAAGAAAGCAAATGAAGAGAATAGTATGTTACTACGCTAATAGTTTTCTCTTGAATATTCTTTCAGAGGAGAAGTAATTATCTATGCAGTAGAACAATTTGTATGAACAACAAACATACAGAACTAATTGGCATGAAAAAGATTTAAACTAAGTTTAAATATTCATTCTTAAAGTATATATCTGTAAAATTTTCTGAAAAGAAATATTTAGTTGGCATTATTATTCATTTCAAATGAAAACCAAGGAATAAAAATTAAACAGATCATGTTCACAATATGACAGTGAACTTTCTAAGTGGATTGTCTGCTTAATTTTCCAAAAGGTCTGGGCCAAGTTGAATGGGTATGGCATTGTGCTTGCCTACTGATTATCTTAAAAATCATAAGACATTTTGCATAATCTCATATAATGTTGTTCTTTGGTATTTTCCTTTCATTAGAATTTGTTATTTTAGTGTAACTACCATAATGTACACTGATGTCTGAGTAGCAGATGTTTTAACACAATCTGTAGGTGAAAATATTTTTAACAGTGTTCGTGCTTTTAGAATCTATTCATGCCATTATTTCTTTTCCTTATATCTACAATTCAGCAGTTAAGATAAATTCCAGAATAAAATCAAAATATAACAGTAAAATAAATCAAAAATGGTTTTGATGAGAAAGATATTGGACAGAAAATTACCTATCCTGTAACACAAAGTCATCCAAAATTAAAGTAAGAATATATGCACAATAAAATATTTATTAATCTTGAGCATTATGAATAAAAGTTATTCTCAACTGACAATCAGAACACACAGTTCAATTTGTGAGTGATACATAGTCCTACCGGTGCAGCCCAATATTTATGTATTGTGAAGGACTTTCCATGTTTTATAATTATAATAATTACTATTTATTATGTGCCGATCAACTCCCAGTAGTAAACCTCCAAATATATTTAGGAAAAACAAAGAATTGTATGGGCTTCATTTAAAAAAAAATCACCCAGATTCATAATGACATAAATGCAATAAAAACAATTTAATATAAAAATGACCGTCACCATATTTCTTGTTCGTTCATTACTGTATATCTTGTTTCCTTTGATGTAGTTTTTGCTGTGTAGCAAATTCATATGCAATAATTAGATTGAAATATACCAACAGGTTGCAAATTTGCTATGTAATGGCAGGATTAACTTAGATTTAGTGTCCTACAGAGAGTGAGATTCTGGGATGGTGTGACACATTTTAAGCTTCTGCTTGCCAAGACAGAACCATTTAAAAATTGACATTTGTGCTCAAAACCGTACTGCCACAGCCCTCAATGCTTCGTGACAAACTGTCACTCTACTGTGTCTAGTTGGAAGCTGTAAAATTATCTTGTTTTATGTAGCAGGGCTAGTATACTGTTGACAGTTCTCAGGAGTAAGACAAGCCTGAGTTTTTTGGGTATCATGGTAGTAAAAAAATGTCAATTCATGAATTCTATAAGAATTGGGTGTCAGGAAAAGAACAGGTTCCTGACGTTCTCCATTTTGGGGTTTCAGTCAAGCAGTAAGAGTAGACATAACATGAAACAAGCATTTTGTTCTATAGGAACAAAGCCAAAACATTGTATGTGTTCCACCATAGGGAATAATAGGAATTCACAATGTTCCTTCCTCCTTTGTATTTGATCCTCAAGCTCCAGTGTCTCCCATGTTAAGTGCTTTCTGTTATTCAGCTTAACAAAAATATCGACCAAGTAAAATTTAAAATATATATGTTTTAACAAATTCACCTCATAAACAACTAGAAGCATTTGTTATAGACTGGTCTGCCTGAACAAACAGCATAGAACTCTTCCTGGAAAAAGAAACTAGCAGTGCTGAGTTTATTCACTTTGATAGAATATCCAATGAATGGCAGGCCAACAGCAAAAATGTGGTTTTCTGGTTATTGGCTTGAAGTGTCTTAATGCACATCCATGCAAAGTACACTTTGCTTGCAAAGAAAGCTCAATAATATTGCAAGAATATCTATTAAATCAAAAGCACAACACTGTTTTATTTGGCAACCAGCCTGCAAAACTCAACAAGCAAACAAATGAATATATAAAAAGAGCAGTAAATTCACATACCAAACAGGCAGCAGCCTTTTTATTAAGTTCAAAACTGTTTTTAGTCTCTGAACATGTGCTTAATGGAATCTCCCTAGCACCACCATCCTTCTTCTCCTCAGCCAGTTCCAGCCAGTGGCAGCAAGTATAAAATCTGTGCCTGCTGTTTTATTGATTAATTCTACCTCAAAGCCTATGAGGACTTAAAAAATACAAACAATCCAATTACTGAATGTCAGAACAGTCAACATGGTATGGAATGAAATGTCCTGTTTTTCTCCTGAGATTGAAGGAAACTTCAGACTGTGATCTATTTTGCTCGTAATCCTCAAGAACCATTTGTATCTGAAATAATTTGAATTCAGATTGTTTTACACATCCTTATAATATACTCAGTTGTTTTCATGGTGTATTCCAATTATACCCATCACTTCAAACTTCACCTGAACTTCAGTTCAGTTGTGACTTCTAATTTCTCACATTTTAAAATATTGTCTAATATGATTTTAGCATAAGCATTATGCAGCAGTTTTTTTTAAAAAAATAAGCTGTTGTGATCTGTACTTTGAACTACAACAAAATATTTAATAGATGGGTAAAAACAGCAGAGAAAATAGGAGCCAAACACCAACTGCATATTAATATTCTAGTTATATGCTTTACTGAACGTTGGACAATGTCTGGATCGGCACATACCTGGATTGAAGCTGGACTTGGTTTTGGATGTGTTTGGGCTGTGTTCTTAGAGGGTGGACTGTGTTTGCTTTGCTGGTTGTGTGGTTCACCTGCTGCATTTGCCACACCTGCAGACATGGAGACAGCCTCTTTGTATACTATTCACTCTTGTTGCAGACATATCTACCCGCTTCCCTCCCCCCCCCCCCAGTCGGTGGTGGTTTGTCAGTGGTTGCATTAGAGAGTTGCTGGTTGCCAAGAGACTTCCCTCTCTGGGAATGGGGTCTGAGGCAGCTCAGGAATTCATAGCTTCCATGGCACCCATAGATCTATCCCAGATCATCTGGAGCTCATCTGGACAGTGGTAACACATCAGGTTTGTTTCTGTTGGAGCAAGTGTTAATTTGATCTGAAATTGAGGGAGCTATTGGTGCCTGCCTTGTCATGCTTAGATCACACTGTGATTACCATGGGTTTCTCTGGTGCCATCTTCCACTATAGGGAGGCAGAACCTATTGGATTGGTCCTCCCTTGGTGAGTAATGAACCCAAACAGGTTTCAGAAGGAGTTGAGACCTAGTTTGTTATACAGTTCATCTGAAACCTTGGCCACTCTTTGGAATAGGGGAGTAGCTGAGCTTTTCGATCAGATTGTGGTTATACATCTTTTCAACCCTTGTGGATCCCATCACTCTTCGTAGTTTATGGAAGAGTTGAGAGGGATGAAATGAGGAAAGATACCTAGACCATTGCTAGAATTGAATAGGGAATGAACTCTACCAATCATGTGTTAAAGCATTGTTAAGGCCTACCCTGTAACAGTAAAGGTAGCAAAGCATCAATACTTTACCACCTTTATTGTGTCTGTTAATAGCCATCCCACAATCCACTGTAGGTGATGTGCCCTCTTAGGTATAGGAAGCTTGGAGAATCCCTTCCAGGAGTGTGAGGAAGAAATTGTTCAGCATCTGTCGGAAAATCTAATGTATTATGAACAGAATTTTTATTGAACTCTCTATTAGTAGGTTGATGATGCTGTGATAGCACACAGTGCTTGATAATAGTTATAGTTGCTCGTTGGGTAAAGCTAGCTGCAAACAATGTTTAAACTTTGGAAAAAGAATTGTTTGTATATGGTATGAAGTAATTTTATGAGCAAATTCATAAAATTAGTTACTATTAGAAAACCAGTAAGCAATGTAAAAAGAAATATTTTACCTTTGAGGTAAAGTAGCCGAAAAAAGAATACAAAGCAAAAACTAGCAATGATGTAAATAGGATATAAAAAGAATTTTGTGTAGAGTTTAAGGCATTAGGTTAGAAACTAGGAAACTGAGTTCTAGTTCTACCTTAGACACAAAGTCAACTTGGTGACCTTGGATCAGTTACTCACTCTCAGCCTTAGGAAGGAAGCAATGGCAAGTCACTTCTGGAAATCCTTGACCAACAAAACTGCAGAGATAAATCTAGTCAGTCTTGAGAGTCAAGACTTGACTTGGAGTCAAAAAACAAACAAACAAAAACCCCAACCTTAGAAAATGCAACAAAAGAGACAGGAATTTTCATCATTAATTATTTCCCCTTTTTAAACTTTTAGTTTTCTGTAAAGTTTGTAGATTGAGCACAAAGTTAGCAGTAGGCCTCCCTTAATTCATTTGTAACTAAAGTTGAAAACTAAGCTGCTAAATTTTCTGTCCCACATATATGTGGTTTTGTTAATTCATCCTACCCAATAACCATGTTGGACTACAACTTTCTTCACCCAAATCACCATAGTTATGCCTGGCATACCTGGAGAATGGCAGGTTTCAGAAAGCCAGGAAAACCATGTGTAACTATTTTAGCAGTAGCTATTTCGTGTCTGATCCAATAACTGAATCCAATAACCGCCTTTACTGCTTTGGCTGCCATAGTAATGGGAGGGGGGAGAGCTAGGGACCATGGGGAAGCGAGCTGGAGGAGAGAAACGAAACTCGAGGAGAAACGAAACTGAATCTTTTAAGTTGATATCGGGTCAACTGTCATGGCATTCCTGATTGATGACGCTACCAGTCGCTGCCAGACGTGCTTCCACCTGGCCCCTGAGAGACCTTTGGATTGGATGATTTATGATGGACAGTGGGAGGGGATGCTTTCTATATGCAATTTTCGCACCGATTGCCTTTAGTTTCAGCTTCCTTGGTTGCGTTCACTTCATTTTCTAGTAAAAGTACCTTTCTCTATAAACAGTGGGGTCTGGGTCATTCTTTCCTGGACTTTGAAGGAAGCACACCTGACAGATGCCAAGTTTGTGCCAAGATTTAAAAATAAGTCTGCAGTTAAAGGTTAATTTATGAATACTTAAGATCATAATTTACTGTTACTACTATGAGTATAATAAATTGATGGTTTATTTATGACATTATTTAAATTCAGGTTAAAGGGGAGGATAAACATGCATTTTGTTTTTCGGTTATTGCAGATAACCATAAAAATACTTTGGGCTATTTTCAATTCAACCAGTAACATAGCTTCAGGTATATTTTGTCAAGCTTGATCTTAATGTCAACATGTGATCAGGATCAACATATCAATCAAAGAACAAATTTGCCACCAGATCTTGGGCATGCCCCACTGGCTTTGTAATTTCAGCAGTGTATGATGCCAAAAGAAACATCCTTAAGGAAACATACTTCCATTTAATTGTTTTAAGGTCCAAAATATTGGCTGTGGGGTAATTACTGTGAAATCCATTTATGCAAACATTTGTTTCTTTCCAACTTAGTATCTTTGCTGCTAGAACTGAATCCAGGATTGGTAAGAATTTATTTCATAGCTAGGAGTGTTTTGTTTTGTTTTGTTTTGTTTTGTTTTGTTTTGTTTTGTTTTGTTTTGTTTTGTTTTGT
>WNWU01000043.1:7456501-7470429 GCA_012654045.1 Ptyas mucosa | reverse complement strand
GTTTTGTTTTGTTTTGTTTTGTTTTGTTTTGTTTTGTTTTGTTTTGTCAGAGTCACCTTCTCCCTGATGCCCTCCAGAAGTAGTCCTGGATGGATAATCATAGAAAGGGCAAAATGTTCTATGTAAAGTTACCTCCTAGGGTAACCCTATTCTTATTTGCAGTTTTGACTATGGTAGGAGCCCAGATTTTTATTGGAATTTTTGCTTAGCCCAGTATTTACAGCTTCTTAGGGGCTTTTTGCATTTGATAATTTTGCTATGTAATAAATTTTATTAGGCTACTAATTATATTATTACTTTTATTCTAAGAGCATTAGTTTTTTCTTAATCCTAGTGATATTTGTTACCTTGTAAATTAAAACTGACTTCAGTTTTGGTGTTTTACAGGGTGGGAGGGGAGGAGAAACTAAAATATCCAGAATACTTATACTCTCATTTTGAAATAAAATTTCTGAAGGAGACTGAACTGAAAAGTTAGTGGGCTATAAAAACTAGAATCTAATTCTTGATTTCAACTTTAACAAAAATACATCTATGCTTTATTGTTGCATTGCCTGTTTAAACAGCGTAATAGCTGGTTCACTAGTTTTTGTTTTGGAATATATCAAATTTTCACTAGAAAAATTAGATTCATAATAAGCTTTAAGCCAATTTGAAGACAATTGTACCTAGGTCGACCACCATTCAATAATATTCATTTAAGTAAGATTTGCCATTTCTTTCCTCAGGAAGGGAATAAAATGGATAATGCATAGAAACTTTATGAAATATTGCTTCTAGCAAGAGAATGCAATAATTGTGGGAATAGGTTGTTCCTATAGGTTGGGAAAGAATCTTTCCTCTTCAACAAGAGCGACTGGGATAACTAACCCTAACCCTGCATACAGGGTAGGAATTTTTATTAACTCTTATATATGGGCAATGATAGCCCTTTGTTCTACATTTCAGATTTGGTGGAGACTCCTAAGTTATATGAAAACCCTGATTTATTTAATGTCAAAGCCATTAATTGTCCATAATGAGGACAAGTAACTATTCATTCGGAAAAGAGGACTACTGTTGTCTTGATGTACATTATATTAACTCTTCAGTTTTGGGCTAACTCTTTATTTTGTTTCTTTAATATGCATTTCATATGCCCTTTCACCTTACCAAATAAATCATTCTGAAGATTAACCTTGACTGTTCACTGTCCACCCTATTCCAATGAAATGAGTATTAGGTTTTGTCCAGTCTCATGACATTTCAAATCTGTGAGACAAATCTTTAAAACTATACTATATTTTTTTTTCACTTTAGAGTTAGTTAATTGTTCTTGTGATAAATTTTCTAGTAGCAATATATTTTGACCAATGGAAATAAGGTCCAAAATCTCTCTGTAATTATTTCTTTTCCTTAGGATCAATAGGATATCTGCCTTCTGGAACATGTTTCACTAATCAGTATTCCCACAGATAAGCCCTGTAAAGGCTTCACACCATGTTACCTTCACACTAATAACCTCTTTTACCATCCCTTCTTTATCGCTTCTTTTCTAGCTACCAACAGGTTTAAGTTCCTTAGGTCACTGCTGGGTAAAAACAGAAAGATTAATACAAACTAGAGAGCCAGTTTTGTATAACAGTTTAAGGCAGCAGATTATAAACCAGGAGACTATGAGTTCTAGCCCAGCCTTATACACAAAGCCATCTGGGTGACTATGGGCCAGTTAGGGTCGGTCCTCTCACCCCTGTGGGCCGCAAGGGTCAGTCCTTTCGACCCTTCTGCTCAACATTTATGTGAAGCCGCTGGACGAGATCATCCGTGGTTTTGAGGTGAGGGTACATCAGTACGCTGATGACACTCAGCTGTACATCTCCACCCCAGACCACCCCAATGATGCCCTTGACGTGATGTCCCACTGCCTGCAGGCCATACTGGTCTGGATGGGGAGAAATAGGCTCAGACTCAACCCTTCCAAGACCGAGTGGCTGTGGCTTCCGGCGTCCCTGTATAGTCAGCTGACGCCATCGCTGTCTATAGGGGTTGAATCTTTAGCCCCCACAGAGAGGGCTTGCAATCTGGGTGTCCTCCTGGACACGCGGCTGTCTTTAGAAGAGCATATGACGGCTGTGGCCAGGGAGGCCTTCTGTCAGGTTCGCCTGATCCGCCAGTTGCATCCCTTTCTGGACCAGGACGCCTTGTGCACGGTCACTCACACCCTTGTTACCTCTCGGCTGGACTACTGTAATGCTCTCTACATGGGGCTCCCCCTGAAGAGCACTTGGAGGTTCCAACTGGTCCAGAATGCGGCTGCGCGGGTGATTATGAGTGCAACCCGTTGCGCTCATGTAACACCTCTTCTGCGCGAGCTGCACTGGCTCCCTGCGGTCTTCCGGGTGTGATTCAAGGTGTTGGTTACTACCTTTAAAGCGCTCCATAGCTCAGGACCTGGGTACTTACGAGACTGCCTTCTGCCACCGATAGCCTCCCACCGACCAGTTTGCTCCCATAGAGAGGGACTCCTCAGGGTCCCGTCGGCCAAATTATGTCGGCTGGCGACACCCAGGGGGAGAGCCTTCTCTGTGGGAGCTCCTGCCCTTTGGAACGAACTGCCTCCGGAAATACGCACAATCTCTGACCTCTGAGGTTTTCGCTGTGCCCTCAAGACCCTGCTCTTCCGACAGGTAGGGCTATCTTTGTAAAGGAGTTTTAAATTTGGAATTTTAAATTTTTGGGTTTTTAACGAATTTCGGCCGTAAATGTAGTAATTTTAATAATTTTAAATTTAGTCCTTCGGGAGAGGGCGGTATAGAAATAAAATTATCTTATCTTATTCTCTCTCAGTGCTAAGAAGGAAGCAATGGCAATAAAATGGCTAGTCAAAGTAGTTGCCAAGGGTCAATACTGTCTCAAAGGCACCCCATAACCCCAAACCCCCCACAAATTTTGTCTCAAATGCTGGTACTTCAGCACTTGGCAATTTTCTTATTATTGAGTGACTACATACTTGATGCTACCCCCCAAAAAATAAAGATAAGGCATTGTGACTTTAGCCTGAAAAAAAGACAAGGAGACCAAGTCCATTTCCCAAGCAAACAGATGCTTTGGAGAGGCCAGATCCAAAGGATGTATATGCGGTACAAAATTGCTTCTGGCTCCTTCCTGTCTACTCAGTTAACAATAGGAACAAAGCCCTCCATGTGGTGACATTATTCAGTCTGGCCACATGAGGACTACAGGGAAGAGCAAAAGATATTAGCCTCTTTCATTTTTCTTTAGTATTTGTAGTTTCCTCTTCCTTCTCCTTTCTCCCAGCCATTGGAACCAGTCAGCAAGAGCCATGAAATTCCTGATTCTCTATTTTTTTTAAAAAGTAGGATCAAGTGAAAAACAATTATCATGAAATTGCTAAATCTGTCTAAAATGGAAACATTTCCTCGCCTCCATCCCAAAATAGGCATCTTTCCCATCCCATCTCTGTCTACAAGAGCCTGAAAACTGACTGGTACAGAATACCTTGTTCAACTTTTATTTCTGGTTTTGGTGTCAGCTACTGGGCTTGTGCTTCTGAGTGCAGCTTTTGCTATCTTGTCTTTTTTATTTGAATTGATTACTCTTCATTCTTTTTCACCAGCTGAAGTGTAACTATTTGCTGAAACTTTTTCTTAGGAACTACCAACTTGTATTTGTTGCTGTTTTCAGACAGGAAGAAAAATATACCACAACATTGCAGTTCCCAAGTGTAGACCCCTGTCTCTTTGGGGGACTTTTGCTTTTTAGGGGACTCCCAGTGCAACGATTTGGCTCCTCCTTGATCCCTTCTCAGTTTAGCTAAATATAAACTCTTGAGTAAGAGAAAAATTTGATAGGAATACAAATTTTGTATTGGTAGAAGTCCCTAGCCAATGCCTGTTAATTCACTCATCAATAAACTGCAATACTATTCCCTGCTTGGAGCCCATTATCACTGATGAATAACATACATACATACATATATCCCATTATCACTGATGAATACCATACATTTATATATAAATATATTTTTCCCTGAAAAAGTATTTCCCTGAAAAAAGTATGTTGAATATATTATTATTATTATCTCTTTTATTCATTAAACATGAAACTCAGTCAACTGAACATTTAAAAATGTATCATAAATACCATTGATTGGTGCTAATGATTGATAAGGGTTGCTGCCAGAATCCTAGGTATCAACCAAGTATCTTCTTAAGATATACGATGTTCCAAGTTTTTTGCAGTTCCACTGGTCTTATTGCAGGAAGCTGCAATTTCTTGATGTGTTTTGTAAAATTCTTGGACATGGTATCAAGTGCCCCAATGACAATGGGTATTACTGTTACATGTTTCATCCATAACCGTGTAGTTTCAATGGCCATGTTGCGATATTTCATGATTTTTTCCCAGTTCTTTTTCTTCAACTCTGGCGTCTCCTGGTACAGCGACATCAAGAAATTGTACGCTTCATCCCTCAACAACCATGATATCTGACTACTTCTTCTTGTTGTTGTTGTTATTATTATTATATTAAACTAGGTCCCTGTCAGAGATGAGATGACTCAGTGTAAAAGGAGACGTGTGGTTCTACGTAGTCCTCTGGGAAAAATTGAGATATTTGGATGTGAAACAGGAATACATGAGATACACCTGGAAGAAAAAGCTGAACCACAAAATGGGTAAGCCTGAATCTGATTCATTATTTTTTACATATAAATATGCATGTTAAAAAAAATCAAGATCTTTGCTACAACTCAATGAGAAATGTTGGTTTCATTTCTTGCAAGAACTTTGCAATTTAGATACCACTTTTATACCCCCTTTTTAAAAAAAAAATCTACATGTTGTAAGTTGGATCGCCTGAAAATAAGAGACTAAAATGTTTTTTTTAGAAAAAATAGCTATTAACTGCTAAAAGGGCTGATACAATTTTTACTTTATCTTTATTATTTCTCAAATAAGAAATCATCTGCTGATTACTGATGGAAGCATTTTTAATATGGCTTTAACATGCGGTCAGGGATAAGTGCTAATGTTGTCTAACAAGGTATGATAAACTGAAAATTGATTCTAAAATCAGCAGAAATCTCTTTATTCTCAACATGAATACAATGTTTAAGACTTTAATTTTTTTCCTAGTTTATGTATAACATAAAAATAGCAAATATGCATGTTCTATAAACTCAATTTAATTTTATATTCTTCTTTTAATAGCTTTTGATACAATATAAATGTTACGAATGGACTAGTTTGAAGCTACTTTGCCAATTTTTTAAAGATTTAGTTTTATTTGGGAGCTGTACTTACACTGAAATAGATATAATTTTCAGGAAAAAATTTTAGGCTTTAACACAGTTCATATTGTACAATACTGAAATTAATCTTAAAACCAAGGAAGGCTTTTAAAAGCATTATTTCACATCATAATTTTTTGAACATCCATATTCAAAACAATAACATTTGGTGGCATTAAAGGTGGTGTGCTCCTTTGTCCTGATAAATCACTTTTCATTTCAGCGATTCAGTAGCAGAGCAGGATCTACTGTGTATGTGATGCGTTTTAATGACCAAGGGATTATAAGTCTTGCAATGCCTGCTCCTGATGGAATCCATGTTATTACTTTTAAATCTTCTTATCCTGTGCCATCTTCCAGAAAGTCATCTTACCCTCCCTAGCTGTTTAGAGTAGATGAAGCATTTAGAAAGCTCTCACTCCAAGTCTCCTTGTTTATGGCACAAGGGAATCTTCAGCACTCGTGAATGAACATCAGCTAAACCTTCCACAAGTGGAGCAAACATTGATTTTGCTCTGCAGATGTCTTTATGCACAAAATGAAAGAAGAGGGAACAGTTAGCATGAGTTGTCTCATTGAGGTCACTGGAGAACTTTGTGAATTTTTCATTCACTAAACAGAATGGATTTTCTTTCTGCAATTCACAATTAATAATGTGGAGAATAACAAAGAGACAGTGTATTGAAATCTTTAAAACCTTTCAAGCTCACTTATGAACTTCAATTTGATGCAAATATACATACACTGAAACAAGCAAAAATGAAAGAAATAAAGATTGGCTGATTGTCACCTAGAGACATTAATCTTGGCACAATGAATAAAAAAAGGAAGTGGGATGAAATCGCAAACAATACGTAAGAGTGAAGTTGACTTTACAAATTTGGATTCATATTTTGCCCAGGATTATCCCTCCCCCATCTCTAGGCCTTTCTGCCGAATTGTTTAGTAATCATCTTCCAGTCAAATTTAGCTAACTATAATAGGATTAGATAAAATTTAAGTTATTACATATGTCACCCAGAAACATTGGCAGGATAATAGCACACCAAATTCCATAATGCCAAAAGATGAGTATTACTATTCCAAACTGATTCTATAAAATGTTTGTACATAAACATCTTATCACTTGGGTGAGAGGTTGTTTTGTTCATCTTTTTTTTATCTATTTATTTGATTTATATGACGCCCTTCTCTGGAGACTCAGAGCGGCTTACAATGTGTTATTGTATCACTTCATATTATGATAAACAGGACTTTGTAAAACTTTGACAGAGTGATTTCTTTTAGTGATGGTTTTATCAATTCATCCCATTTGAATGCTGTTGGAAAATATTTTTGGAAAACACTATAGTTTATTCACCAAATGTGACCACATTGCTGGTTGTTCCTTAGACTTGCACAAATGCTTTAAAAATGATGCAAACAGCTGATGTGGATTAACTCCACCTTGACATTTCATAAAGTGGATTGCCACCTTTCATGTTTGCTGTAATTGTAAGGTGAAAAACTAAAAGCCTTTTTAATTATTAGATCCCTAGATTTCCTTCTTATGCATTACTGGAAAGATATATCTACATCTAAATTGATGTTTCTGTAGCACAAACATAGTTGTTCCAATACATCATTTTCCCAGGTTGTATGGATTATGCAGACAATATTAATCTTTGACATTTGGTCTACCTTATTTTTGTCTCATTATATTGTATATATTATACTGTATAAGTGAAATAAAAAAATAGCTCAAATAGGCTAATTAGTGGGAAATTGGAAAAATATACAGCAGTGCTACACAATTTTTGACTGATTTTCTTTTACTAACTGGATTAGGTCCAAATGCAGCTTTTGAGGGGTAGATAGGTTAACACTGGCCTTCTTACATATCTCAAAATGGAATTGTATATCTAAAGCATGTGTTGTAGAGAAATATTGCTTCCCTTGCCAGAAATATCTAGACATCAATCTCTATTTCTGCAGATTCAATGGATATGGCAGGAAGAGTTATTATATACTATGATCCTCCTTTTATTAAAAATAAACTGGGCTAGTTTTTCTCCTGATGGCTTTTCAGATTATAACTATGGAATTGTTTATACTTACACAGTTACTAGATTATAATGGTGGAGAAAAAAACAACTTTAATGATAGGGCTTTATTTTTAACTCATCATAATTCCAAAAATAAATAGAGATGTCCAGATAATACTAAAGCATCCATTATAAAATTTCTTGCATTTTTAAGTATATATAAATGAAAATACAATGTTATGTATTAAATAAATTATATCTATTTTATTTAAATCCAGAATAATCTGTCATAACTCTCAAGAAATATAGATTCTTTTGGAAAAGAAAATAAGAAAGAAAAGTAAAATTAAGTGCTGTAAAAGCTATACAGTCAAATTTTCATAAGCTGTAAATAAGTTATTAAATCTTTCTATTATGCTATCAGTATGCACGGCAGAGTTTTTTAGGATATTGCAGTACAATGAAGTTCCTTAGTTCCAATGCTTTTCTAGAATAACCTTGAAAGATCTGTGGATTTATTTATTTATTTATAGATATTTTTTTATCCCACCTTTATAATTTTTTTATAAATAAATCTAGGTAGCAAACATATCTAGTACACCTTCCTTTTGCTCTTTTGTCCATAACAACAATCTTGTGAAGTGAGTTGGGCTGAGAGAATGACAGGCCCAAAGTCACTCTGTCATCTTTTATGCCTAAAGTGGGATTCAAACTCACAGCCTCCTGGTTTCTATTAGACATGGCATCACTGAGGATTAAAGATAAGAGTTTGGTTATACATATTTACTTTAAAATCCCAATTCAGCAGACTCCTTTGAATAATTGTCAGTCATGTCAGATGAAGGCTATTTTAGAAAATTATTCCCATTTGACTTTTCACTAAAGCTCTTAATATCTGTGACCTCTAATAGGGCATGGTTATTAATGTATTTTGTATACAGAATTTAGGCAGAGAACCCCAAAATCCTGGAGGCAGATTCTGAATAGGAACCAGTCTGTTATTTCTTTAAGTATGTATTAACAATTTTCTGGAGGAATTTTAATATTTTGTCATCTGATTTTTTGGAAAGTAGATTTAATGGAACTTGGTTGCTTTGAAATGTTTAGCCACATATCTCTGTATTCCATTTTTACAAAGATAAAATGGCTTGATTTTACCTCTTTTATTCAATTTTACTGAATTTTACTTTATTGAATTGAGATGATGTTTATGGGGGTTTTTTTTGCCTTTTATCAGATAAACTGTTTATTATTACTCACAGAGTAGCTGGATTGTGCATGGTAGCTAATTAAAGACTACTAAAAGTTTATGGTGGCTTTTTATTCACCTGAAAGTTTATTATATACTCTTGGCTTGCACTTCAAATATTTCAATACTGGCATTTACACTGCTGGCCTGGGTTTATAATGAAGTTCCTTACTACTAACTTACTAA
This sequence comes from Ptyas mucosa, assembly GCA_012654045.1. Taxonomy (NCBI): domain Eukaryota; kingdom Metazoa; phylum Chordata; class Lepidosauria; order Squamata; family Colubridae; genus Ptyas; species Ptyas mucosa. Next base: position 7,461,679 of record WNWU01000043.1, on the reverse strand, counting down.
CTCCAGAAAATTCATGACTGAGTGTGAATTTGAATGTGGATCTCTAGCAGTCTATTTTTTGCTTTTCTTTAATAAATTAAAATAGTTAAGAAGGAGTACTGAAAGATTCCAGATATTTTTTTTAAAAAAACAGTCCTTATATTTTCATTTAATTGACTTGCTAATTGATGTATCGTACGAAATGGAAAAGTTAAACATTTATAAGGGATTTGTAATTGTTCATGTAGTATTTATTTCCCTCACAGAATAGGTTTTATAAAATTTAGCTTTTTCATTAATGTATGTAAAAATATTAAAAGCTTTTGTATATTGCATTAAAAACTTATGTAGGCTGCCCTGCATTTTCCTATTTATTAAAACTTTTCAAGCAGTAAAAACATTTTACTTGTTAATGAGGGGAAGTAGGGAAATTAATGAAAGAGCTTGGATCCTCCAAGATGTCTCCTTTTAACCATGCACAACCAGCTCTCTTTCCCCCCTCCCCCCATTCTATGTAGTTTAATTTCTGTGTTAGGGTTCAGTAAGCAAATGCAAATAGATGTAATGATTTGCATCAGTAGATTACGTCTCAGTTTAATATCCTCAGATATTTTGGTCAAGGCCTTTTTTCTTTGTTACATTGGCAATGTTTTCTTATAGTAAAAATTGTAATTGCAATATTTATGCTCAGTGTCTCATACATACATCACTATCAAAATCCAGAGTATTGCATTACTTTGTTCACTGCACTGAATTATCAAATCTTGAGAATTCACTTATATACCAAGATACTTGTCTTATAAGTTTGTCTTTATATTCACATAAAGATGAATTTTGTTTTTAATACTTAGGTTAAGAATGCAGGTGAAGTTTGGAGAGGGGGGTAACATAGTTGGTGCTATTCACCTAACGTTTCATGTGGGATTACTGGGTAGTTAAGTATCAGAAAGTGATGGTTCTCTTCATTCCGGAAATAGAATTAGAGGGTCTCCTATATGATTTTAAATGGAATCCTTTTTGGCTTTCATCTGCCTAAGATGTATTTGGTATCATTAGAATAGGTCACATAGAAAAATTGCCACTATTGTCTTGAAAAAATGCAGTTGTTTTAAAGGAATACTCAAATCTTCTCACAAACAATTTATGTATCATAAATATCCCAGTCTGGTGTACCTAATTGGTCTCAGTGTTTGTCAATCAAGACAAAGAAACAGACAAACCAGTCTCTTCACTTAGAACTCTGATGTTCCTGGTTTTTTTTCCCCCCGAAGCCAGTTTTTCAGTTTAGAAGTCACAGCCCCAAGTGCTCCTACCACCACTGGGTCCACTCTGGCTTCTACTCTTCACATCCTTTTTAGTTCTTCTTTCAGGCTCTGGGATATCTCCAGCTTCTCATCCTCCTTCCTGCTATTGCTATTGTTGCTCTTACTTGGCACCGCAACCTGTCTGGTTGGTTGGTTGGTTGGTTGGTTGGTTGGTTGTCCAACCTATCTCTCCATTTGTATCTGGAAGTCCCACAGGATCTTAGCCCTGTTCTCACAGTCTTCTATGGAATCTCTCACCTGTGCTTGGAAGGGTCTACCCCATACACACGGAGATATTCCTGTATACAATACCAGCTACTTGGTTGTTCCTTTCAGTGTATGTTGTTCCTGAATGCATCTTATATCCTGCCACTATGTGTTAACACTGTCTCTGAGTCATCTCTACACAGTCTGCACCTCAGGCTCTCTCTAGTATACTAAATCTCTGCTTTTGTGGATATGGTACTTAGTGTCTGCTCTTGAGCTGCTTCAGTCTGTCTGAAAGCCACTGATAGCATTTCCCAGTGTTAGCCACCACAGCTATTTATTGACAGTACATCCTATGTAGGGTCTTGTTTTGTTATAGCACTTCCTTTGCTTGATTTTCCTCCTATGTCTACTGCTGCTTCAGGCATTCTTTCAACAGCTCATCTTTGGATGCTGCCTTACTGATATACTGTTGGATGATTTTGTTCAGGACAGTGGCTTTAACACACATATATAAAACTAGTTGGCATGTGTTCATACCTTTCCCCAGCATATATTTAAATACATATTTTCATCGAATATATTCCCAGTTGAAATGAATGGAAAACAGATTGAGCATTTTAAACTGGCAAATACTTAGCAAAAAGCAAGATTTTTCTTTCCAATGATGTTTGATAATTGAAAAGAGTTTCCTGAAGTGTTTTTTCTACAGCATTTAAAAAAAAAACTTTCTAGGATTATTGAGTTGTCCTTGGCAGACATGCTTTCTATTGTTTAGTTCTCTATCACTCTCTTACATTCTTCATTTGCAGCATCCTTAATTTATTTTCTTTAGTCAATTGTTAGAATGAAGAACCCAGAGGGAAGCTTTGTTTTGAAGGGCCTTTTAAGAAAAAAAAGAAAAGTGTTAATTCTGAATTTAATCTCCCAATTATTTTTTTGTGAATGTCAAGCCAAGATGACTTTTTTCCCTTGTTCATCTTTTTTTTTCCAAACTGGATAACATATGTATCTATGTATGTACATAAAATTCTTTTTTATCTAGCTTTCAGGGTTAGTTTTCTTTTTCGTTTTGGTAATCTTACTTTCCTAGTGTAAGAAAAATAGAAGGTGGCTTCTTTTTCCCTGAGGGTGTAGTGATCTAGCAAATCATTTATCTCCAACACTACTTTGTCACTTGCTATTTACATTTAATGACCTACAGCTACAAGTTTTATATCTAGACTCCTTATTAAAGTACAATATGTGCAAAGATAGATTTTTAATTAGTAAAAATAGTAGGAGCATCAGTGACAATAGAAAAAGTGATTGACAGGTCTGGCAGGTTTATTAGCAATAAAATCAATTGGGAAAAATGTGGCTTGATGGCTGCCAAGTAAAGAAAGAGAGCTAATTAAAAATAGTGCACAGTTTATAGTTCATGACATAATGAAATATTTGGGAATTATGTGAATATCAAACCACCAACTGTGAATTTGTAGCACGAATTTTGTAATCTAGAAATCTAGAAACAGAATGCGAATGATGTATATAATACCATTTCTACTATCCAGCCTTAAGAAAACAATAATGTGACTGAACCAATCCTATCCACATCAGATTACTGTAAAATATATTTTTCCACAGATTTACCACATGATAAATGAGTTCAACTTGTGAAAAGTAGCATTTTACCAGGCCGTATTTTCAGTACGTTCATTCATTCTAATTCAACAGCATTCATGCACACATAAGGTATCCTACTGAGATCGTTGATTGAAAAAAATTCTCCCACAATCCATTTAGCAATGGATTAAAATTTTCCTGACAACCAGATTTACTTTAATATTTCCTTCTTTCTTCTTTGATGGTTCTCATAATTTATCAATAACAGCATAATAGTCCACCATTATAGAAATGCATTTGAACAAGGTGTACTTCAAGTGACCTGGAGCAATAATTAAAGTATAATATGATCTCACACAAAAGCAAAGATCACTAATGAAAATATTAGTCATTAATTGACAGAAAATTAAAAATTAAAAGACAAAGAACTGTAGCTAATCATATAATCTCATAGATTTGGTGAAATAGAAAAAAAAGTTCATTACAGGTAGTCATTGACTTAACAACCACAACTGAGCCCCAGATTTCTGTTGCTAAGTGAAACATTTGTTAGGTGAGTTTTGCCCCATTGAATGATCTTTCTTGCCACAATTGTAAAGTGAATCACTCTAGTTGTTAAGTTTGTAGCATGGTTGTTAAGCAAATCTGATTTCCCATTGACTTTACTTGTCAGAAGGTCACAAAAGTTGATCACATGATCCCTGGATGGCGCAGCCATCATAAATATGAGTCAGTTGCCAAGCATCTGAATTTTGATCACATAACTGTGGAGAGTCTGCAACAGTCGTAAGTGTGAAAAATGGTTATAAGACACTTTGATTTTCAGTGTCATAACTTTGAATGGTCACTAAATGAATTGTTGTAAGTCAAGGACTACCTGCATTTTCTTAAGGTAAAACCAATTCCATCTATATTTCTTAGTAGATTAATAATTTACTTCCATCTAAAATTAAAAGAGGGCAGTTTTTAAAAAAACTATATAGGTTCTCTGATGTACCTTATTTTAAATCTAATATTTATTTAAGTTCTTCTGAGGAAGAGACAAGCAGTGATTCCAGGACTATAGACGGCCCTCCCTAAGTATTTCTTTGGTCCTTGGCCTGTGTCTTTTCACTTTCAGGACCCTTTGCAAATAATCAGTTCTGATTAAAGAGCTGTTTACTTCCCAGGCAATTTGTTGTTTTTGAAGGATCACAACCTTGAAAGTGGGAGGAGAAGGAGAGAATCTGAAGGACATAAATGTGTCAGAAAGAAGACAGCGTGAATAATGCTTCTACTTTTGGCATTGCTAAACTGGAAGTCAATTGAAACAAAGATGCTGCCATTTTTTTTCCTTCCTGTCGTTTATTAACATTTATCTTTTCGTCATGTTGTTTCAGTTATAGCAACTTAATGCTATGTTCTCTTTCTTAAATAGATTGCAAAATGTGTGGAATTCTTGCAGTTGTGCCATTTTTACTACATACTTTTTAAAGTGGATCTGCAGAACTGTGTGTAGGATTAATGCAACTATTCTGTAACCTTCCTGAGGCTCAGAATATCATGGAAAAACTGTTAAACAACCATTGGAAATTGTCAAAGAGAAGTATCTGTTTAGCACTCTGAAGGTAGAGCAAAGCACCTATGCAGAGTCCTAGTACTTACTTAGAAGCAAACCACTCAAAATTTAGAGTCGTAATCTCCAAAATGTCAGCATAGGAGTTATTTAAATGTAGGGTTAAATTTGTATTGACATATCTTCAGTGTTCAGATTAATTCTAATTTTAAAACTTTTGCTTCTTTGTTTTGACCTGCGATAACCATGTTCGGAGGAGTTTTTAATTTATATACATGCATAATTTATGTACATAAATGAACAACTAATGATCACATCAAGATCAATGTAGGCTGGTGACCCCCAGGGGGAGAGCCTTCTCTGTGGGGGCACCTACCCTCTGGAATCAGTTGCCCCCAGAGATAAGGAGAATCCATGACCTCGGTGCCTTCCGCCGTGCCCTCTTTTTCAGCAAGCCGGGCTGGGTTAAAAAAAAAAAAAATTTTAAATGTTTTAATTGGTTAGTCACTTTTTAATGTATGGGGCCAA
>WNWU01000043.1:7423829-7456401 GCA_012654045.1 Ptyas mucosa | reverse complement strand
AATGGGGCCAAATTTATATATATTCTTAATTGTTTTTAATGTTTGTATTCTATGTTTTTTAATTTTGGCTGTACACCGCCCTGAGTCCTCTGAGGGACAAGGGCGGTATATAAATCTGAAATTAAATTAAATTAAATTAAATTAAATTAAATTAAATTAAATTAAATTAAATGTCTTGACATATTTCTCTATTCTTAGATTTGTTTGTAGCTGCAATTTCTGCTGGTCATGGTCAGTTGCCATTATTTGTTGCTCCTATAGTTTTCAGTGTCCAAGAAACATTCCTCGCAACTCTTATAGTTCTTCATTTATGCATATATCCTCTGGGTTTTAAGATTTATTTCTGTGTGAAATGGAAGATGTCCTTCGATATATAACAGCATAACTTTCAAAAATGTGTTTGCTTGTCTTTCTTGAAATAGCCTTTTCTCATGGTAAGCAAGAACTGGCAATGACAAACTGTGAAGCTGAATATTCTAAAATGAACAACCTTCTAAATGTTTATAAAACATTTCCCTCTTAGGTATAGTGTAAAAAATGGGGAGGAGGGGGGTGAAAGCCATGCAAAGGTGATGAAGTAGAATTTGAGAATCTAAATATTTGTCATGTGAGTAAGAATGTTCAGGTATTTATTTACTCCTCAATATATGTTTTAATTTTGAAGATTATAAAAGTGTTTAAAATATATTGTCATTGTTCAGAGTGTTTTGTGCAACACAAATAATAGGAATTAAGGATTGCATCAGAATGGAGACGGCAGCAACCGACAACAATGCCATTCTGTAAAGAAGGTGAAGAAACAATGGGCCACCTACTCAGCTGCTGGTAGAAGATCATACAGACTGACAACAAACAATGGCATGATAAAGTAGCAGCAATGGTGCATTGAAAGATCTGCGAGAAATATAATTTGCATACGAGTAAGAATTGGTGGTACCACAAAACAGGCAAAATAATAAAAAATGAAGATGCTTAAGTGGTTTAGAATTCATCCAGACGTTTGCTACCTTTGTGCCACATTTGCCCCAGACTTAACAATATGTTATATTATATACAATATATAACCGAACATCCCAGATTCATGTTGCAAACCAGTCATTTGAGAGATTCAATACCATTTCTGGGTATCTTCTGCAGAACTCAGATATTTCTTATAGGTATCTTTATTCACTAGTAATAATCTTTCGCTATCATCACCCTTGAGAAAGAATGATTTAAATTTCCAGGACATAGGGTAGAAGTGCATGAAGACAGGTGGTTAAATCTGCAGCATTTACCAAAATGTGAAAGTTCTTAATTTTGCTGGATTATGTAACCATCGTTGTTAAAATGTCTCCTTTAAGATTAATATGAGTTAGAGGTTGTTTTTGAAATATCTACTTGTAATAAAAGTCTTCCAACAATTAATAAAGATTAAAATGCTTTTGCACACATGGGGATTAACCATTTCATTAGCACATCTAAATTTTGAAAATTATTACATGAGTCCTGTTCTAAACATTAAAAAGTAAGGAATATAGGCCTAATTTGTCTTTTGAAAGGACACTGCATTTTGGTATAATGCTTATTCGATTGAAATGGACAGATGCAGGCCCTATTTCTTGGGTAGCCTGCATTGAGGTCTGATGTGCTCTAAGATTTACTGTGCATTGCCTTAGCCATCATTCCCATAAGTATTAATTTTAACTCTACTAATAAGAAACTGAACAAAAGTGGAATTATGAGTTCAGTAGTATTCCATGAAAGGTCAGTTGTTAAAAAGGCAGAGTGTGACATTCTGTGAAAAAGGTGCCTTCATTAATCATCCTGATAGAAGATCATAGGATAGTCTTGACCAATACCAGTGAACCTTACAATATAATGTTTCACAAAGCATTCTCAAATTCTTTGTATTATAATACATACACACACCCCATATGCATCAAGGGTTATGCTGGGGAATGCAGAGACCACTTCCACTCTTTAAGGCCAATATTTGGGAAAGAAAATTCAAATATGCTAAATAGAAACTAGGAAAGTTTAATAAACTGAATATTTGTCAAATAAGGCAGGTGTTCTAAAAATTGTTTTAGGAATATTTCACTTCAGGTGGCATAATACAACTATATTTAACATTGTAAGATGAAAGGTAAGGTCAATTTTTTTGTATTGTCTAGGTTAATGCAATTTGGCTTATAATCATAATCAATTCATCTTTGTTAAAATTGCTAAAGATAATTCTTAATTTATTTGTTCCCTCTGTGGAAAACAAATATTTCTTATACTTGGTTTTGTACTAATTACAGTTTAAAGTTCAGTATAATTACATATATTATTAAAAACTCTAGTGGCATGTCAGTCATTACTATGATTATTTTTGTTTAACATAATGCCATTAATACAGTTTCATATCAGTATCTGAAAAAGTAGCAACTTTGTCTAAGTCACTAACATCGAATTTAATTGAAAGCAGTGAAGGCTTTTTTTTTTACTATCAAGCTTTGCTTTTCCAAAGTTACTATTTCTACATTGTAATAAGTAAACAATACAAATTGCAAAGTCTGCAATAATTGTGATTATTTTTCCTTAATGTCATAATTTTGCATAATGGCTGATGTGCTACATTGACTAGGTCCATGGGTTGCTTAACATAAGTGATTGCACTTGTTTATGATTATAAACTTCTTCCCCTAGAAATACTATATGAAATGCATGTAAGTGGTTAGTTTAAGATTTCTACTTCATTAGCTACATTATACACATTAGAGTCATTGTCTAAGAGTTAGTAATATTTATAATGAACTGTATAATATGTTCCTTTTAACAAAATTTGAAAACAGATGGAATATTTTTGCAGCAGTTTATCATGGAAAATGGACCCTAGCAAAATACTTTAGCAATGGTTTCGAAGATATTGTAACTTGCTATAGAGTCCATAATGGTCAAAAGACAAATCAGTAATACATTGCACCATCTAGTATCTGTTCAAATGAAACCAAGATTGCTCTAAATTGCAGTCTATTGCTACTTGACAAGTGTTTTCTTTTCTTTTTTAGCAGATAGTAGGATTCCAGATAATTTCTGGTGACCATAGACATTCTGGTTAAGGGATTTATAATAAAAAATAATCAAAAATTGGTTTTCCGTGATTGTGGTCACAAATATCCCACAGCTACTTGATAATTTTGGAAAATGGAGAATGTTTCTAGAGCTAAGCATTTAACAAGTGGCTTCCAATGACTTATCATACACGTAACTGACAATCATTGTGCTATAAATCTTCTTCCCTACTATAGTTGGCTTTTGTCAGTATATTGTGTCCTGGATACAACAAAGACTTTTCATTTTAATAGTTTAAAATATAACAATAAGATTTACTTTTAAAGTATAAATTGCAATTATATTTAAAAGGCTTGATGTCAATGGAACAAGCAAGGGACATAGTAAGTTGGCAAAAACATGAAAGTTACATACAAAAGAAGTTACAAACTGAAATAAAACGTGCAAAAAACCCGTGGCAGAGTGGGAGTGAGTTGGTGAATTATTTATTCCATTAAGTTTCTTCGATAATTTCAGAAAAAATTTTGTTCATCTTCAAATGAAGCATTGATTCAAATGCTTTAGAAAAGCTGTATGACCTCAACCAATTCCAATAGGTTGAGGTTATTTTTTATATCTTAAGCATGACCACGTTTTACGTAATTAAGGAATATAACTGTAATACATAATACGTTTTAGCATCATTGAATTCATAGTACCCTCTTAAATGTCTAATATACATATGAATTCTAGAAAGATCAAGCTTGCTCATTGTTCACAGGGATGAAATAGAATGAAAAAATCCTCTAATAGACATGTTTGACTGAACATTTCATCATTCTGTATTACTCCTCTTAAATATGGACCATTAAGAAATACTGACTACAAGCTCTTCTGTTTTTTTTTTAAATTGAGATCATCCCTGTTCCTTTGGCCTTTTGAAAGGGTCTCAAAACCTAACTGCTGACTGGCTTCAGCCCCTGATTGGAGCTGGAGGTGGCTAGTGGAAAGATGCCATCTCCATTGCATGCATATACTAGTTCCTGGTTTTACTCAAACGTTAATTTTAATTTTTTAAATATATCTGTATTATAGCTTTTATTGTGTTGTAAGCCACCCAGAGTAATTTCAATAATGATATGGGCAGCATATAAATTTAATTAATAAATGCATTGCAAATCATCAAATTCATTGTTCATGCTAGTTTGGAATCAAACTCGTTTTAAGAACTTAAGCTTGTGGAAGGATATCTTATATTAATAGAAAACATACAAATAGAGGGCATCCAGAGAAGAGCAACAAAGAGGATTAGGGGACTGAAGGATAAAACATTTGAAGAATGGTTGCAGGAATTGGGTAAGTCTAGTTTAATGAAAAGAAGGACTAGGGGTGACACGATATATCAGGGGCTGCCACAAAGAAGAGGGGATCAACCTAGTCTCCAAAACACCTGAAGGCAGGACAAGAACCAATGGATGAAAACTAATCAAGGGGAGAACCAACCTACAACTAAGAAATTTCCTGAAGTTAGAACAATTAATCAGTGGAATGACTTGTGTCTAGAAGTTGCAGGTGCTCCAACGCAGGCTTTTAAGAAGAGATGGAACAACCATTTTTCTGAAATGATATAGGGCTTCCTGCTTGAGCAGGGAGTTGAACTAGAAGAGCTTCAAGGTCCCTTCCAATTCTATTATTCCAGATCATATCTAGATCATATTGAATAAGGCTTGTACAGCAGAGCGGCATGTTAATTTGGGAATAGTGCATTTTTCTCTGCAGGTATTGTTAAATTCACATGATACATTTCCACAGATTTTCGGTGCAATGACTATGAATCTATTTTAACATCTGAGTTTGCACATTTTGTCTGAATCCTCAGAAAAGTACTTTTAACAGGAACAATATTATGTATAATAAGTCATGATGATACCAAAATAACAAATGATGCAATATGATTTCATGAAAGTGGTAGAATGGCACGAAGTAAGATAAGTCATGTAATAACATGATATCTGGTGCAAATCTCTAAATTGCATTATTTTGGGCCTCTCTTCCCTATCTATGGACACTTCAAATGAGAGGCTAAGGATTTGTTGGCTGCTATCAGTAGATATTTATTACTTGCTCTATTGATTATTGATAAATTTCAGGTAAATTTTGTTCTGAGATTCTGGACTGCATTTGAAAGTATTTGCTTTGTGTTTGTGTGTATATGTATGTATTGATATGTATGCTATTAAAGAAAATATTATGAATTATTCAGAACTTTGAATAGACATTTGTAAAGCAAAGATTTGATGCACTGATCTCGCATATTATATTTTTAAGGTTTGACTTCAATTTCACATGATTGACTGATGTGTCATCAAGTTGCCATCACTTAATGACTTTTCCATGACGATCTATTCTCTAATCTGGACTTTCAGATCTTCCAATGGTGCACCCATCACCACTTTAAGTGCATTCATCCACTTTGCTCTTGGTTGTCCTCTTTCTTTCCACTTTTCTCAGCATTACGGTCTTCTCTAGAGAGCTAGGTCTTCACATAATGTGTTTGAACTAAGATAATTTTAGCCTGATCACTTGTACCTTGAATGAGAGTAATTGATTTGTTCAATAATCTATTTATTTGTGGGTTTTTTGGCCATTTCAAGAGTCTTCTCCAACACAAGTGTTGAAAAGCATCAATACTCTCCATTTCTTGCTTCTTTAAAGCTCAAGTTTCACTTCCATAGTATAACCAAATACTGTGGTTGCACGATTTGTAGGTAGAGACATATCACATATATTTTCCAAAACTTTAATGGCTGCTCGACAGAGTGTTAATCTGTAGCATATTTCTTGAATTATTGTTCCTTATTGTTGATGCTTGTTCTGCCTAAACTTCAGAAGCTATCTATCATTTTGATAATTTCCTTATCACTTCTAAGGCTGATTTTTGTACCTGTTCTCTTTAGTTTGGGTTTTGTGTGTGTGTGTGTGTGTGTAATTTTTTTATTATGCTCCTTCACTTTTATTAATACAGCTTGCAGTTATTTGCATTTTTGACAATTAGAGTAGCATCATCAACATTACTTCTTCCTCCAGCTCCAAAACTATGCTTACTTATCTTTCATGCTATTATATTGCATACTTCATAATGACTGTTACCAATTTATTTATTTAGGCCAGTGAGAAATAAGCAGAATCACTAAGTAAATTGCCAGTTGTACATGAAGATTTCTACCTTAAGATGAGGAAATATTTAGCAATTCTTTTCTTCATTTGAAGAACTTGTAACTTAAATTTAAGAAATTAATAAAACCCATCTATTTAAAACAATAGTGAAAAGCTGGTATTGTTCCACATGTTGCTGAAATGTTTGTTGCCAACAGCCACTCTTGAAAATTTTGGATAGCACATCTGCAAGTCCACAGATTACCCAGCCAATATTTAATGGGATGAAAATGCTCGTGCCCAAGCACTAGCTAATTTTTGAATCAGATTGTACATATAATAATATTTTGCCAAGTAAATGAAGTTAATTTGTTATGTGGGATTTCATATGCCGAGTTTCCTATTCTGAAATTCTGGTATGGCAAGGACACAGTGGGGGAAACCTTATCATAGATGCTTTTGTTTCAATGTTAAATATGTTTATAGTTTGCTCTGCTGATTTGCATTGATAGGAAAGATTGCATGCTTATGAGGAATATGTTTAAGTACAAAAGTGAATCCCTGAAGCTGGCCATATTTTATAAAGCTAGATCCAGAGGTGGCAACAGAGCTTCCCATTTTAAGGCAGGCAAATATAGATTGCTGCTGAACAAATAAAAAGGAAAATACAATGGAGCCTAGTTTCGGTATGCTTGTAGTAATAAAAGCAGTAGTACAGATTTACTGGTGTAGAAGTTTTAACTGTAATACTGTGGAATGGTAGGTTATTTTGTGTTCAGGAGCTACATTTATCACAAAAATGATGATATACAAATCACTTCCATATCACAAAATGTTCTTGGTCAAAATTGGCTTGAGGCAAGTGATATCTTCGAGTAAACAGTATATGAAGACCATATCTTAAAATGATAGATCACCTAATTTTGTTCTGACAGAGGTTTTTGCCGCAACAAACATCTGTCACTGAAATACCAATTCAAAGATACGGAAGCCAAATTGTAGAGGTTTTCTAGTATTTGTCATTCCTTTAGTTAAGAACACTACTGACAGTTTTATACTTAACATTGAACAGTTTGCTATTTAAAAAAATAATTTTTAAGTAATGCTTTCTTTGATACTAATTAACTTCTTTTTAAAAATGAAACATATTAGCTCTGTTCCATTCTGCACACAGATTTGTTTTTAATGCACATGGAGCCAAAAACACATTCTTTAAAAAAAAATTAAAAACTAAACTCTATAACAAGTATATGGAATAAGATTAGATTTTTGTGCATGAGCTAATTGCCTTCAGGAATACTTTTTGTCAAACTAAATAAAGTGCACTTAGCATTATATGTTTTTGAGGGGCTTGCATGAGTCAGATTATACATTAGAAAAATGCCTGTTGTCATTTGAGTTTTCCCTTTTATTGACTGCTAAGAAAGCTGAGGTTATGACACTTCATCTTCTAAGTAGAGGAAGGAACAAGTATGGTTTGTTGCTGCCTTCTAAACCTAGATGTTTTCTAAAAGTTTTTATAAAATTTAGTTTAAATAGTGATAGTTGCCAATATAGCTAAGAAAAATTAAATGGCAAAATGCAATGACCGACACTTAATAATACTTTGACTAAAGTTTAAATAAATTCCATGTTACGATTAATTAGATATAGATATTTACAATTAAATTTAAAAAGCATAATGTATAACATGATGGGCTATTTTTAATATATAGTATGCATTTTCTTTTGGTATCACAAAATAATACGATACTATATAATAAACTGCTAGTTGTTATGTATAGTTAATGTTTTTTAATACAAATCTTGCATTAAATAAGAACTCTATGTTGAGGCACAAAGAAAGAAGATTACAGATCATATTTTTAATTTGCAAAATCTAATAGAAAACTTCTAAGGAGTAAAATCATACAAATCTCACTCATAATATTTAAGCTTAGGATGCATTTGGAAATATACAATAGAATATACTGTTACCATTGGTTTCATTATTAATAATTTCAGGGATATCAAATTACAGGTTTTAGTTTTTATCTGTTCTTACCTTTTCTGAGGGGTTAAACTGCTATGATTATTTGTGCATATTTTCACTCATTGAAGGAAGGCTTCTTATATAATACAGAGGTAGAAAACTAGGGCTTCCAGCTTATGTGCCTGAAATACAATTCACAACCTCAGTATAGCAATTTTTAAGAAAGTAAAACGTGTAGTTCATAAATATCTGGATAGCCACAGATTTCCAGCAATAGATGTATAGATTTTTTTCGACTGTCAACAAGCAATCCTGTTGCAGAAAGAAAATACAAAGACTGACAAAAATAGAATGCTTACAAAATTGTAATAATAGAACAAAAAGGATAACTTGCTTTCTTCAATTTTTGTTTTGTAATAAAGAAGTATTTCAGTGTTACAAAGCTATGGATACATCTTTTATCCATGAGATATAATCTTATATACAAGCTGTTCTTTTCCATTAGAGTTTGTTTTGTGCCATTATCCTATCCTCTCTCTCTATATATAATTGCTGTGCTTTTCCTCTAAATAGTTATGCAAGGATATAAATGAGGGGTTATTTGCAATCTGTGTTGACTGGGAATTCTGGGAACCTGCAGCCTTAGCACAGCTGAAGGTCATCAAAATGGGACGACTCGTATTTTTAAAAAAAGAATATGAAATGCAGTAGTAAACTACCAACAATATCATTATATAAGAGGAAGCATGTAAAATCAAGTAAGTTGCTTGTAATAGAAAAAAATGCAAATATGCAATGTATGAGTTAAGTGAAAGTTGGTGGAGAAAATTATAAACATGTTCCAGGATCAAGTAGGATCAAGATTGGTAAGTTATATGTGGAATAGGATGGTCCAGGATCCAGGATCAAGATTAATAATCTATATGTGGAATTAGATGGGATGATATCTATGATACTTTAAAAGTGTGAACTTTGCATATACTGTAAGTAGCTTATGGCAACATTTATAAAGGCAGTCTAAGTACTAATCTTCATGGGATGATAAAGAAGTTATTCAAGAAATATGATGCAGTTGTAAGATCATGGGTTTGCATGACAAATGGTTTATAAGGTTTATTATTTATTTATTTTATGATAAATCATATATAGATTGTAATTCTTAATTTCCAGCTTAATTGTTCTTACTAAATATATATGAAAGATTATACAGTATGGAATGTGACATAAAGCAAATTATTTGAATTAAAAGGATAACTCTTTGATTTCATGTACCAAATCTTATACTTTTATTTTAATTCAGTTTTACAAAAAAAACCCTAGTTCATATGTGTGTGTGTGTGTGTATGCATGCATGCATGCATGCATGTATGTATGTACATATAGACAGATGATAGATATCAAATTGGAATGTCATATTATGATAATGTATCATGTAATTTCATTGTGAATAAACAGATAAAGAGTTCTGGGCTCAAATATTAACATGGAAGTTACAGTATATGCTAGAAATATATAATTTCTGCATATAGTCAAGAGTGCAGTAGATTCCTGTACCAAGATTCTACCTGAGTGTTTGATTAAGTGGTCTGTAACCGACATTTTTATTTTTTCTGAAGAATATTTATTTGATATCTATTTGGTATGACTACTTGTTTGATCTATTATAGATGGTTGCATCAGTATCAAATGAGCGATATGTGAAAATTAATAGCTTGGCATCAAATGGGAAAGGCTTGGATAATGACTGATAGGAAAACTGCGTAGTTCTTCAATTTTTTTCAATTTTTCTATGTCAGTAATACAGCTAAAATTAGATCTTTTCATCTTGGCTGGTTAAAAGTTCTTTGTTATTTGAAAGCACAGTTCACAGTAAGACTGCAATCACTGTAAGAACATTGTTGCCTCAAAATAAAAATGGGCCACCTTTTTGTGTCAACAGAGAGAATGATGGCAAAGATAAGATTTGAATGACTTGGAGAAAGAGTGGGGGTTTTTTTATGGCCCAGTTGATTTTGCCCGGAAGGATTGTATGATTCCAAACAGAGCAAACTAAACTATCTCAAAACAAACAGCCATTTTAACTGAGCAGCATTTAGCTGCTTTCCCGGAGACCATGCTAGGGGAGAAATAAGGTCAACATCTCTTCTGCTGTGAATAAATTGTTTTTAAAAAAAGAGATTTGATTAAATATCCATGCTAGTATGTAAATAAAAGAGGCAACAAAGAAGGGCATGTGTTATTGAGTCAATACCCTTCCATGACATGAGCCTGAACAATTGTGTAAGGATATGAATTTCTCGTCCCAAAGAGTTAAAGGTAAAACTTCACAGTAGTTTGATGCTGCTCTTCAGAGTGCCCTGTTCTGTCCCTTGCCATGTCCATCCCCACCTAATGTATACGTGCCTCAACTTTATTCAGTTTCTACCAACAATTTGATTAAATTCTTTATTAACAAAGGAATGCCATCTATATCAGAGCCAATTCACTAGTCCCAGTCCTATTTGCAGAGGAATCCTGTCATCGTTCTACTTTCTATTTTGCAAGTGAGCATCATACAGTGGCATTTTGCATTATTTATTTATTTGTTGAGTTTATTTGCTGTCTATCACTCAGAGGGGCTACTAGTGCAGAGAAGATAAACAAACCTGTTAGTAGTTGCTTGGCAGCTTTGTGAATTAATTCAACTAAATTTAATTAATTAATTAATTACAATATTTTTAAAAACCTAAAACCATATTTTATGTGTTACCACTCCTGAAAAATTAACAATATTGGCATCAATCAAATCATGCTATTCTGATATCTAGGAAGTCTTTCTTATGCCTCAACATCCCAGCTTCAGCCCAGCCCACCCCATCCCAGAGTGTGCACAGGAGATGTCGGGCACATGTGTGCATAGGCCCAGCCTACCCTATCCTGGTGGGCGCATATGCGCATAGGAGGCAAGCCAAAACAGTGGGACAGAGTAAGCACATCCAGAGGTCCACATTACGTGCCTTCCCCCCCTGCCTCCACCTGCTGCTTGGACAGCCAGCCCAGTGGTGCACCAGCTGAGGGGGCAACAGGTTGTGGCTGCAGCCGGAAGCCATTGCCTTCCGCACACAAAGGGCAGCAAGCACGCCATGGCAAATGGTTTCCAGTTGCAGTACCCCACAGGATGAGCCTCCTGCCCACTCACCAGAGACCGCTGGCCTCCACAGATCCTACTCACGTGAGTGATGTCCAGCTGGCCATGCCCCCAGGCCACGTCCTGTCGGCCGCCACCTTTTGGCCATGTGTCCCAATTTTATGTACTACAGGAACATACAATACTTCAATACTTCACCCTGGCCATGCCTCTCCTCCCCCTCCTCCTTGGAAGACAACTACAATTCTGATCCGGCCCTCAATGAAATCAAGTTTGACACCCCTGATCTACAGTTTCATTAATTTTAGCTGGAAGATAGTTTATATATTCATCAAAAGAAAAAGTTGGTAAATTCCTATCAACTTTAGACGATATAAAATTTTTCTAAGAACTGAATACGGTCTTTAAGTAACACTATTTTTGCTATCTTTGAGAAATTATAATTATTTTTCTTCTTTTTGATAGGTTTTCTAAGATTTTACTTATTTCCTAATTTATTATCTGCAGTATGGAAGAGCTATCACATCTTTTCATGATGTTTAATTTGAGTCAAAAGAGATTGACTGTTCATTGATTCTTGACCTGCCAGGTCCAAAGAAAATAATTTAGTTAATAAGAATTTTCATGAGGTCTGAATTTAAATGCATGAGAATTCTGCCTTTCCCATATAGTAGTAGAAGCTAATTTAAAAATTCTATAGGAGCCTGAGGCTCAAAACCCTTATGGCATCAAAACTATAGAAAATAGAACCACTTAGTGATAATTGCACCATCTACTGTATACTTATTAAATATCTTCTAAGGTAGTTTTTTTTATAAGTACAAGCATATATACTTCTGGTATAGTATGACAAACATAATCTGAAACAGAATTTATGTAACCTCGATACTGTGAAGTATTAAAACATACACACTGAATTAATTTAAAAGTGGAAATACTTTGGTTATAGGACAAGAGGTTTTGCATAGGATAAGGTGATAAAGTTTGTAAAGGCTTAAACAATTTATTAAAAATGAAGGATCCTAATATTAAAGTAGAAAAAAAAACATGTGAACATATTTTTGTACCCCTCCTGTCAACATTTCTAATGAAATCTTCTAGACATCTTGCTTCTTAAATGATACAAGCAATATTTCCTGTAATAAATACCTCTAAGTCTAATGAGAGGCCCTAAGGCAACTTCAAATGTATGAATTCATTATAATTGAACAACGTAATCTTTAGGGCAAGGAAGTCTGTTATCCAGCCTCTTAACTCCATACAGCCTTGGTGTTCTATGAAAAATGTTATACATTCTGTTTACAATGTATTGCTGCTGTTTGAAGTATTGTATGTTCCTGTAGTACATAAAATTGGGACACATAATGGAGGAAAAATCAAGGAGGCAATCTTTCATTTTGTTCTTGTATGAAAAATTCAAAAGAGTGAAAACTCACCCAGAGAAATTTTGCAAGGATATTATTTTCCAATGTTTCGATCAATTTGTCTGTCAACCATGCTGAGAGGTGGAAGGGGCCAGCAAAAGCAATTTAGCTTGTGAGGTCCAAAATAGAAATGTTTTAGGAAACCCTGTCACATGTCATTTCTATGTATTAAGCTGCAATGTGTTTTTGTGTAGTAGCAATGGTAGGAAGAAAACTTGATATCAATCATCTAAGTCAGCTGTAAATATCTGATAAATAGATTTTGTGCATAGAAATAGAAAATGTGTAAGTTGGTAATATGCATTTGGATTTCATTCTGATATCTGGCTGCTTTTCTGCATTGTGTACTTTTAAAACTGTTTTTATAATGCAATTTGAATAACTAATCATGCTCTGGTAGTTGCTTTTGTATCAACTCACTTCAGAACAAAATTGGATCTTGTTTGATAATATATATTTTTAGTATATTGCATATAAATAGTACCATTGTATTGTGGGAAGATAAACTGAATATAGTGGAACAAATCACAGCTTAATTTGCTAAAATATTTTCAGACAGACTGAATACCATGAAGTCTGTATCCTTAATACACTAAATATCTGTCGTCTTATGATGAATTGGAGGATGATGGTCAGTAATTGCTAATATTTCTAATCATGTTGAAGACTTGGAAACATCCTTGTTTCCCAGTGTAGGATTATGTTCAGTACCCAATGTCTGCTTTCAATGGACTGTGGTATTTTTAAAATAATAAAATGTACCTATCTATGCCACTGAAACATCTTTCCATATGGAATGCAAGAAAGAATATAATAATAATATAGCAAACTCAGAGACGCAATTTGAAACAAACATGAGCAAATGAAAATCCCAGAAGCCAATACAGGAATTCTCTAGAACTGGAATTTGAAAAACAGGTACCTGCATTCAATATTTTTCATTCCCCGTATAGTCTAGGAGCTAGAATGCTATGCAATTTACATACCAAATCTCAAGGTTTAAGCAAAATGTCATCAAAGTGCATCAGGTGATACAGATCCATAGCTTGGATAGTTAAGACTTTGAAACAAAATTCCAAATATTGGAATTTTTTGTAGCTAGATATAAAGTACAGTAACAGAATCCTGGAAGTATACAAATAATGGAGCCATTCGAGAGGAAAAAATGAATAGCAGAGGCTAATTCAAATGATGAACTATTAAAGTGTTAATTCAAATTCAATATCATCATGATAAAATTAAGCTGAATTTGGTCATTAGATGTATAGAAGTTATTAATGTTGCTTTGAGAATTTTTTCTCCAAATATATGGAGATCGTAGTAGATAGAGCTTGTGATAATAACAGATGGGGGTATTAGGTGATGATTTTTTTAGACAATTCAACATGCAAATTAAATTAATTTCAAGGTTTACAATTAATTTAGTAAATTTATATGCTAACCATCTCACTATTGAAGTGACTTGGCAACGTGTTCTAGTTCGTACAAATAGGAAGATATTCCAGAAAACAGACTGGAATTGGACAATGAAGGAGGCACCAGACATGAAACTTCCACTGTGTAATTTCATTTACAAACTTGGAAATATTGTTATTGTATAAGCATATGGAGAAAGACCACCTTAAATTACTGAAAGTCCAACTGAAGGTGCTGGTGAAATAGAAATAGGATATAAATCTAATGAATAGACACAAAATGACTACAATTAATGACCACTGAGCACTGAATGAAATTTCTAGCTGTTCCTTGTTTTGTAAAATGGCTTTTGAACTATGTTTCTTCATGTGCCTTTATTCATACATCCAGTAAAAATTATAACTTCTTAACTCCTCTTTTCCTCAAGACAAAGACCTTAGTAGAAAATGATGGGCTTTTAAAAAATAGAGTCCCCCTTTTTGGGGACTGATAAGAGGAGAATAGCTTTGGCATCATCATTCCCAGATGAAAAAAAAGCTGAGATTAAATGATCTCACCTTCCACAATTCTTTTATTTTTCTGACTCTCTGTCATATAACATATGTTGATATCCGATTAAAAATTATGTTATATAATGCTTAATCTGAAAAAAATAACAGTGGAAATCTCTGTAGAGGAAAATAGATTTGAAATCTACTGTCTAAACACAGGTATTCTTGTAGGCCTGCTAGAATGTCTGAAGCATGTTTGCATATAACTAAGGTACCTGGTCTAGTAAAAAGTAGTGACCAAACAGCATTGGTCATGCTTTTGGATGATCTCTGGCACAGATAGGATGGTAGTGAATCCTTTCTTGACCTGTCAACAGCTTTCAATACTATCAACCATGATATCCCTTGGATTAATCCAGGGGATTGGGTATGGATAGCACAGTGTTGTGCTGGATCATCTTCTTTTTCCAGAGTTGATTCGTCAGTAGAAATTGTGGAGGAGAGATCCTGCTCCTGGGATCCCTATTCTGTGTGATGCCACAAGAGGTAGTGCTGTCTTCTTTCCTATTTAACATCCACATGAGACTGCTGGGTGAGCTCATTCATTGCCGTAGGTGATGTATCATCAGTATTTTATTGACATTCAATTGTACATCCTTATCCCTAGCAATGCTATGGATATCCTATCCCAGTGATGGCTAACCTTTTTGCCATCGCGTGCCAAAAGCGGGGGGAGCGCAGTGGGGTCACATGCATGCGTGCCCACATCCATAATTCTATGTGCCCTGCCCCCCCCCCCCCCGCTTTTGGTACACAATGGCACAGTGGGCCCGTTTTTTGCTCTCCCCAGGCTCCAGAGCCTTTCTAGGAGCCTGGGGAGGGCAAAAACGGCCTTCCCCACCCCACCAGAGGCCCTCCGGAGGCCGGTAACAGTGTGTTTTCTGACTTCTGGTGGGCCCAGAAGGCCTGAAAATCAGCTGGCTGGTATACGCATGTGTGCCAGAGCTGAGCTCGCGTGCCCACCGATATGGCTCCGCATGCCACCTGTGCCACCCGTGCCATAGGTTCGCCATCATGGTCCTATCCCATTGTCGGGATTGGGGGTGTCGACTGTTGGATGGAGAGCAACAAGTTTTTCCTTAAGTCTCATCTTCTGGTTGGATTACTACAATATGCTCTAGATGAGGCATCCCTTGAAGAGTATCCAGAATCTTCAGCTGTACAAAATGCAGCAGCATGAGGAGTTATGTAGGAGTTTCTGGTAGAACACAAATTACACCTATGCTGCACAAATTGAACTGGTTACCAGTTTGTTTCTGGGTGCAACTGCAGGTTCTGCTGTTGACCTTCAAAGTCCTGCATGGAGTGGATTACTTGACAGACTATGTCTCCCCAATTTTATTTGTACATCCAGACTTAATAGAGTGAGCATGTTTTGTCATCTAAGGAATTACATCTGGCAGGCCCTAGGTGGTAGCCTTCTGTGCTGTAGTGTCATGGTGTGGAATATTCTCCCTTCTGAGATGAGGATAGCATTAGTGCTTCTGAAGGTTCTTCAGGATCCGGTTATGCCAGTAGACCTGAGGACTCCAGGGGACAGGTGAACTATTGAGATAGTGCCATTAGGATTAACATGCCTTTGTCTATTTTTCTTTGTTTAAAGAATAGTTTTAGTTTTGTTTTCATTTCCAAGAGCTACTCGATTGTGAGATAGCATAGGTAGGTAGGAAAGTAGATAGATAGATAGATAGATAGATAGATAGATAGATAGATAGACAGACAGACAGACAGACAGACAGACAGACAGACAGATGATAGTCTTTTAGATAGTTTGCATAGCAGCTCTTGTCACGTTCGAAGACACTGCAAGGATAGTGAAACTGAGTAAAAATATCACTTTCTAAAATTCATAGCTAATCCAGGTAAATTAAACCTAACTGATCATTTCAGTGATACCAAAAGACAGTTAAATTTGCTGCTGTTGGTGATGTAAAATGTGTGCTTTTAGTGAACATAGTAATGAAATAAGATTTAATCTTTTTAAGCAAAATTAATTTTGTGGAACAAAATTTCCTGTTTGGTATGCATGATTTTTTGTTGTTGTTTTGGTTTTGTTTAGTTTTTGTCTTCACGAAATATTGGCTTATTGAGAGATATGTTAGCCTCAATTGACATATTGACATTTCCAGGAAGGGTGGTTATTGTCTTGAGAAATACAATTGTACACTGACAGATTCCTATCATTATTCCGAACTGTTGCTATGGGTTAGTGAGACAAGTCTAATAAATAATGAAAGTGAATCATATTGGGGAGAACAGCAGTGGAAAAACAGTGGAATACACAGCACTGACATGAGCCCACTTCTGCTTAGCCATGACATCATGCAGTGTTAATGTCATGTGCTACAGTGAGGAAATTGACTTACCATATTATAACTTCTGCTGCAGGATGGTAATTAACTCATGTCACCACAGTAACTGCATATCTGAATAATTAGCAGCAGAGGGGGAGCTGGACTAACAATGAAGTCTTCACTTTGTATCCTGTTAAGTCTCATGAGGTTTACGCTGGCAACTCAGCTAGGTAGTAGTGGTCATGCAGGAAGGGAAGTTGCATGTAGGATCATTCTTTTTATTGTTCCTGGTAGTTTAAATTCTCTTTTCAGAGCTTTATTATTTGACAGCTGTGGGCATGTTTCTCGCTGGACTACATCTGATTTGCAGGTTCATTGTTAGCCGCTGACAGCAAGGGTGGAAAGGCAGGAGTAAGCCTGTTTCTGGGTGAATTACATAACAGAGCGAGACTCTTCCTTTTCATAGTGGCATGACCTGTTTGGTTACATATGTGCTAATTCAACAGAAAGCTCCAATTAACCTCCCTCCCCACATGCTTCTGCAACTATTCGTTTGGAAACGGCTTGTTCCTATTGTTTCTGCAGGCCAGTAAGATTAACCTGCACTTTAAATAATCCCCCCTCTCTCTCCTCCCTCTCCCCCCCTTCTGTGAGTGTGTGTGTGCTGTTTATCTCCTTCAGTAACTTACCACAATGATAACACTGGATAAAGTGACTAATAATAGTTGAATATAAGCTTACTGTTTGGGAAGTGCGGTTTTCTTCTAGCTATTCTTGGTCCTGGTGACTGCAGGATTGGGGTGTTTTTTGCATGTTTTTTTCAGAAATTGTTTGCCATTGCCTCCTTCCTAGGCCTGAGAGAAGGTGATTAGACAAAGGTCACTCAGCTGCCTCTATGTTAAAGAGGGACTAGAACTCACAGTCTCCCAGTTTCTAGCCTAGTACCTTAACCACTGCGCCAAACTGACTCGGGTAGACAAATTCTGTGTCCCCTTAAGCAAGAATTTATAATTCTATAACCCTTTAGAGAGAATTAAAAGCTGGTTCAGGGAATGTGGACAGAGGATAATGAGTTTGTGATGCAGAGGCTGAGTGGAGTTTACACATTTGAATAACACTACTCCTAGGATTTCAGGATTGACTATGTAGATTGTACAGTTATTTTCAGATTTGTGAGCCTACTGCAGGGCTGCTATCTGCCTATTCCATGTACGTTTCTACATTTTCTGAGTCCAGTTGTGTTGAAACTAAATTCCAGAAGGTGAAGTTGACTTACAATCCTGAGACTTTTAGCTGTTTGGAAGGTCTAACACTGGGAAGATTGATGTGGAAGATCAATTGTACCCCATGTTCAGAGGTGGGCTGCTGTCGGTTCGGACTGGTTCATCCGTACTGGTAGTTCCGACCACCTGCCCTGGTGCTATCCCATGCTATATATCTCACTCTCTGGCTCGCTCACCCCGCTCACACAGCCCAGCTGATTTCTGTGCCTCAACTGCTCTACTCACTGCGACTGCCCGAGAAGGTGTGCTAGACGCTGTGCGCATGAAATCGCTGTGTTTGAAGGCGCGCATGCTCACATTTTCAGTTCTGCACTAGGCGAACCAGTTGTTAAATTATGTGAAGCCCACCTCTGCCCATGTTACTTTGTGTCAGAGACCAGAAGGGAAAAGGATTCTTTTCTCTGTTTAATGCAGTTTTTCTCACATGAAACTAGTTTGGATGTTCTGGTCTGTATTTTTGCTGTAGCATTTGAACAGTAGATGAATAAATCAGCATTTTGTTTTCTCTCCTCATCCTGGTATATATGAAGAAAAGCAGATGAAGACTTTCACTTTCTCTAGTCATATTATTTTGTTGAAATTGACAACAAAGAACCAAAAGTGCAAGGGCAGTTGTAATTATTTTGATTTTATTTATTAAATTTGTATGCCACCCATCTCACTGAAAAAGTGACTCTGAGCAGCTTACAAAATGGTAAAAAGATAAATATAAAAACAGTTAAAATTAATAAGACAATTATAAAGTTTGCATAGATAGCAAAAACTGAAAATAATGACCTTAATTAACACTGTAAAACAAAAATTTTAGCCCTGAGAAATAATGCTTATGTTGCCATATTTCTCTTTCTGGTCTTCTGAATTTACAAATTATTTTGGAATTAATGCTTCCTTTAAAAGCATTTATGTAATCTTTAAATAAAAGAAAAGTAAAAAAAAAGCATAAAGGGGGTTGTTTAGCATGATGATGATGATGATGATGATGATGATGATGATGATGATTCATTAAACATGAAACTCAGTCAACTGAACATTCAAAAATGCATTACAAATACCATTGACTGGTGCTAATGGTTGATACAGGTTGCTGCCAGTGCCCTAAGTATCAATCAAGTATCTTTTTAAGATATATGATGTTCCAACTAGCAGTATTTTGCAGTCCTGCTAGTGTTATTGCAGAAAGCTGCAATTTGTTGATGTATCTTATAAAATTCTTGGACATGGTACCAAGTGCCCCAATAACAATGGGTATCACTGTTACATGTTTCATCCATAATTGTGTAGTTTCAATGGCCAGGTCGCGATAGTATGTGATTTTTTTCAGTTCTTTTCCTTTGACTCTGGCATCTCTGGTACTGCAGTGTCAATAAATTGTACATTTCAGTTTTCAACAACTGTGATATCTGGCGTGTTGTATTCCAAATGACGATCCATCTGTATTCGAAAGTCCCACAAGATCTTCACCTTCTCATTTTCTATAACTTTTTCTACTTTATGTTCCCATGACTTTTTTGATACAGGTAAATTATATTTTTTACATAATGACCAGTGGATTAATTTAGCAACTTGGTCGTGTCTAGCATTGTAATCAGTTTGTGCGATTTTGCTGCATTCACATATTAAATGTGAAACAGTTTCGACTTTGTTGTTGCAAAGTCGGCACTTAGGATTGTTGGTGGATTTTTGTATCTTTCCTTTCATGGCATTAGTTTGTAGTGCTTGTTCTTGAGCAGCGAGTATTAAACCTTCCGTTTCTTTCTTGAAGGTTCCCATCTTAAGCCATGCCCATGTAAAGTTTTCCTTCAATGTTTTTCAAGTGCTATCCATGCAAAGCTTGGTTTTCCATCTATTTAATCTGTCATCCAGCTGTTTTTCCTTATATTCTGCCTTTGTTTCTGTTGTTTTTATAATGTTCTCCGTTTTCACAGTCTGCAGCAATTTTTCTGTACTTTGGTTCACATAATGATTCAAACTTCATTTTTCTTCTTCTACAACTTGATGGATTTGCAATAGTCCTCTGCCCCCTATTTTTCTTGGCTGTCAATGTCACTTTGTGGATGTAAAGTGTGGTACATATTCAAAAGTTTTCGCATTTTCCGGTCCACGTTTTCCAGTTCAGCCAAAGTCCAGTTGATGATTCCAGCTGAGGAGCGTATCACTGGAACTGCCCATGTATTGATGGCTTTAATTATGTTTCCAGCATTAAGCTTTGATTTTAATATTTTGTGGACCCTCCTGATGTATTCCTTTTGCATTGACTCTTTGACTTTTCCATTCAAGATGTTATCTGCTTCCAATATGCCTAGGTATTTGTAACCATCATCCTTTGCTAGTGCTTTCACTATATTTCCATTTCCCAGTTCTATTCCTTCTATTTTTTCCATTTTTCCTTGCATGGATAATATAGCACTTCTCTATAGTAATAATGGGAGAGTCCAGGATGGTTTTACAGGATGTGTTACTCTAGTGTCATAGCTATATTGACTGAATTGAATTTCTGAGGACATACCTCCCTGGTAATGGTCCCGTTTTTCAACTCAGTCTCAGCTCTGTGGGACGCTAAAATTTCAGCTCCGGAGAGGTTCTGAGGAGAAATTGGCTTTTTTACGATTATAGAAATCCCTGGTTTTACAGCAAGCAGAGAAAGAACAAGTTGGACTTTTAAGGCACACTGTGCCTCACAGCTGATTGGTGGTGGCTCTCCGCGGCGGTGGATAGGAATCTGGGGTGGCTGCCCGCTTTGGCGATCACAGGCCGAGCCCTTGGCGTGCTGCTCCGCCATCGGAGTAAACAGTTGGGCCTTTTTTGGTGTTTTGGCGCACTGTGCCTCTCAGCTGATCAGTGGTAACTCTCTACAGTGACAGATGGGAGCCTGGGGTGCCTGACAGCATTGGCATCCTCACCCGAGCCCTTCATCGACGAGGCTCCCCTGTTTGAAGAAGGCACTTTGGCGCAGCCGCTTGGCTCTCCATGATGGCAGATAGAAGCCTGGAGGGATCGGCCATTTTGGCACCATCTTTGGATCTCTCCCAGCACTTCTCCGGTGAAGTTTCAGGCTAGTGAGACAAATGTGGGCCCAGAGTCATTTGCAACTGCGGAGAGGGGCCTGGAGTCCCTGACCACTCCAACGGTCATACTCCCCTTGCCAGTGAGCCACAGCAACCACATGATTGCATAAGGTTGCCATTGATTACATAGCAGCTCTGGGATCTTGGCCACACAGCTTCTGGCCCTTCACCAGAACTGTATCAGGAGAGGGAGTCACTGGTTGATTATTCAGCCTCATTCCTGAGCTAACCGGTCGCCACGGCAGCTGCGAATTGCCTGGAACTTAGCGGCGAGCCTAGTGTGCATTGGCAAGCCTGGGGTTCTTCAAGCTTGCTTATCGATCCTTATTAGCTTTAACGCCTTTGGGATCGAGGCCCAAATGTAACCCGTGGCTGTGGTGCAGCCTGAGCTCCTTCCCGACCTTCGTGGCATTATCTAGGAGCTAGAAACGATGCTGAGCTGGCGGCAGGGCTTTTGAGTGCGTCTGCCTGAATTTTAGGCCTGTAACAACAAAATGGAGGATAGTGGTGCAGGCTCTGGCCTACTTCAGGAGGAAGTATGGTCTTCTCAGGCCACAGACAGAACTGGTAGGGCCACAGTCAAACCAAGGTCTGCCAGCCTAGCAGCAGCAGAAAAGATTAAAGCTAAAGCTCAGGCCCACAAGAAATCTTCCAGAGCAGAGGAAAGGGCTGCACAACAGAGGCAGAAAGCCTTGGATAAGGAGTTTGCAAGAGCAAAGAAGGAATCCAATAGGTGAAGTCACTCTGCTCACAAGATGGCCGACAGTACAGTTGTGCACCACTCACCTGAAAGGACCTTGAAACAGGGGCAGCAGGTGGAACACCAAGTGATACCTTCAGGTGCCTGGTCTCCAGTTGACTTTAGTGACCAGCTAGGACAAGGCGGATCTTTAGGGCCTGCAAGAAAGGCTGGACTTTCTACTCATTCAATGTCACAGAATCTTGTGATAGCTTGTGAGAGAGGGCTGCCCTTAGGGGGGCATAAACATGCCCCAGAGGCAACATTTACCCCAACAGAGGCGGTGCTCCCCCAGGGAGTATTTCAGGAGCAGGATATGCTTCCCTTTATGAGGCATTGGATATCACAGGTGATCAGAGAGGGGATTGGTAAAGGACTACAACAGAGCCAGCAATTACCAATGCCAGTGCCAGATCCTGCCATACATACTGACCCTTGGGAGCCAGCAGGGGAGGTGGCAGGTTATCAGGGGCCTTATTCTACAGAATACGGGGGGTGGAGGGAATTCTAAATCTCAAGGGACTCAACAGATATCTGGTCTACAAAAGATTCAAGATGGATCTTTTCTGGACGGAATCCGGGAGGGGGACTTCTTAGCTTCTGTAGACCTGACGGAGACATACCTCCATGTCCCTATTCGTCCAAGTCACAAACAATTCCTGAGGTTTCCAATGTGCGGCCTCCCGTTCGGCCTCGGTGTTCACCAAGATCATGGCAGCTCTAGCAGCATACCTCAGAGTGATCCCCATTTAGATCCAGTGTTATTTGGACAATTTGCTTATCCAGGCTTCTTCCCGGCCACAAGCGGAGAAAGATCTAAGCATGACAATCCGGATCTTCTGGGATCACCGGTTTTCAGTCAACCTGGACAAATGTTATTTGGTACCCATGACAAGACTGGTGCACTTAGAAGCAATCATAGATATGGTAACTGGCCAGGTCTTTCTCTCCCAGGAGCGCCAGGACAGCATCAAGGCCTTGACAACCCAGTTTCGAATGGACAGAGTAGTACCATTGATGTTGCTGTCTCAACTCCTGGGGAAAATGATACATTGTCTTGCCATAGTGCCTTATGTTCCACACCAGGCCCCTTCAATGGTTCTGCTCCCCTACCACAAGGCTGGCCGCAGTACCTCGACGGCAAGGGTTCAAGTACCACCGGAATGTTTCGTTCATTCCGTTGGTGGGGATCCTGAGCCATCACACAGGGCTGTTTCTACAAGGAACCAGACAGACTGACAATTATGTCTGATGCCAGCCTCTTCGGCTGGGGGCCCCACTTCGGATCCCAGGTAGCCCAGGGATGGTGGACACAGCAGGAACTCTGCCACAACATAAATTAGCTAGAGCTTAGGGCAGCCTGCTCTGCCTTCAGGGCATTCCAGCAGGAGGTGGTGGGACATCATGTCCTCCTCCTGACAGACAATGTGGCCACCAAAGCCCACGTCAAAGTCCTTCATGACAGAAGCAGAGACATTTTGCCGGTGGCAGAGATTAATCTGTTATTGATCAGGGCACAGCACATTGTGGGAATATCCAACGTGCAGGCAGATTGGTTGATCAGGGCCACTGTCGACCAGTTTGAGTGACGCCTGCATCCCAGTCTGTTCGCAGAACTATCAGAATGGTTCTGCCACCTGATTCTGGATCTCTTCAGCTCTCCGTCGAACTCTCACCTTCCCAGATTCTTTGCAAGGTTCCCAGCACCAGGGATAGAAGGGGTAGACACGCTATGATGCCCATGGTCCAAGGGTCTATTGTATGCCTTCCCCCCTCTTCCCCTGATTCCAGGGGTAATCAGGAAGATGCTGTTGGAAAGGGTGGAGATCCTGTTGTTAGCTCCTCACTGGCCCAGATAACTGTGGTTCGCCGATTTGGTCAGCCTGTCGATCTCCAGTCCTTGGAGAATTCCCCTGGAGAGAGTCTCCCTCAGCCAAGGTCCCATCATCCATCTGGAGCCTCAGTGACTCCAGTTGACTGTTTGGTGGTTGAGTGGAGGCTGCTGAAATGGGAGAAGTTCTCCAATAGGGTCATCCAGATGATCCAAGCAGCCAGACCTTCTACTACTCACATTTACAATGCAAGTTGGAAGACTTTCAGTGACTGGTGTGCCAAGGGCCATATAGACCCTACCTTGATCTCAATGGCGGATGTACTGGAATTTTTGCAGGAGGACCTGGAAAAAGGGCTATCCCTGAACAGTTTGCAATGCCAGGTCACAGCCCTGGCTTCGGTTTTGAGGTTTGGGGACTTAGGCTCCCTTTCTCAACACCCCAAGGTGTGTGCCTTCGTCAGGGATGCCTCCAATTTGAAGCCCCCAGTGGTGCTCCACTACCCCACCTGAGATTTGACCAGGATGCTACAGGCCCTTACCAAGGCACCATTTGAACCCTTAAGAGAGGCCAGCCTACATCTCCTCTCATGTAAGGTGGCTTTCCTAGTAGCCGTCATGTCTGCCAGGTTGATATCAGAGTTGGCGGCATTATCGGTGAGAAAGGACCTCTGTCTTTTTCATCTGAACAGGGTGGTTCTGCGGTTGGACCCTGTCTTTCTTCCAAAGGTTAACTCCTTGTTTCACTGAGCACAGGAGTTGATATTGCCTGATTTTGATCTTGCCTCAGCATGCCTTGGAGCAGACATGGCATAGTCTGGATGTTACGAGGGTCCTCCACATTTACATCACAAAGACCGCTTCCATCAGAAAGACTGAGTCCCTGTTCATTTCCTTTCAGCTGTCAACTCTGGGCCACAGGGTGATGCCTTCCACGGTGGCTCATTGGCTATGGGCATGTATTCCCCGAGCCTATGAGCTTCAGGCTCTCCCAGTCTGTCAGGCAAAAGGCTCCGCCCTTCCGGGCCGCCCCAGTTCTTCGTCTCGGTCTATGCTGACGGATGTGTCTCCCAGCTACCGAATCTACCTTTCCTTCCTTCGCAATCCTTTCGGCATTTGGATAAGTTCTACCGGTTGGTAGCTCCTTCGGCAGGCTTGTCATCACGTGTCCGTCAGAAGCTCCCCGTTTCAGGTGAGTCGGCTGCGCTTTGAAGGCCTTTGCCCAGCAGCCTTCCTTGGCTAGAGCGGCTGCTCGCTAAGGGTCCACGTCGCGCCTAAAGCCGGATGGCTAGTGACCTAGCTGCAGCCCTTTCATCAGCTGCTTATCGTTTTCCGCTTATCTCAGAGGCCAGGAAACGATTTCTATCCTCCACGCGGTGATAT
This sequence comes from Ptyas mucosa, assembly GCA_012654045.1. Taxonomy (NCBI): domain Eukaryota; kingdom Metazoa; phylum Chordata; class Lepidosauria; order Squamata; family Colubridae; genus Ptyas; species Ptyas mucosa. Next base: position 7,431,142 of record WNWU01000043.1, on the reverse strand, counting down.
CAGTCCGGACAGGATTCAAAATAGTGGCCACCATGCGGTCAGACGCGGGAGTGCCCAACGGTTCCTCTCACAGACGGCGGCACCACAGCGATCCCCTGGAAGGATCGTCTGCCCCCTTGCCTCCTCCGCCCAAAAAGTCCAGGGCGAAGAATGCCACAGCTGCCTCCTCTTCCTCAACCTCATCTCGAGAGGAACAGAGGAGGCATAAAGCAATGGAAAAAGCCTTTCTCAAGGCTCAGGCTCAAGCTTGCTCAGCGGATCCTGGGGCGCCCAGATCCCCTTCCTCAGTGCGGGACCTCTCTCCTGATGTCCCTACGGTCTCTTTGGGGGTTTCTCCACCCGATTCCCAGTGCTTGTTCCAGGCCCTTCCAGACCCCTCTCAGCCTCCACAGGCCCCTATTGCAGCTCCTCCAGTTCCAGCTCCTTTTCCAGCCACCATGGCTGATATCCTGGAAGCCCTACTTGCCAGGGCAATTAGGAAGAGCTTGGCTGAATGCATGCTTCAGCCCTCGGCTCCTGCTACCTCCTCTGGTCTCTCTCATCTGGCTCCTAGAGATCAAGAGGATCCCCACTCTGATCAGGAGCGTTTGGACTCTCATTCTTCGGTGGACAACGCCTCCCCTTCGGAAACAGACGACTGTTTGGACCAGGCCTGGTCCAATGACAAGGGACTGGGGCCGGACCAACCCTCCTTCATTGGCCTCTTCAAGCCCCAGCTTTTCTGCTCGCTGCTCTACAAGGCCATTACCACTACTCGCCTAGGTACTCCTCCTGCTTCAGCTGGACCTTCTTCAGCTGCCGACACTGCAGCACCTATGTTTCAGGAACCCACTGTCGATCCTGAAACCATTCTAGCGCCAAAACTGTTCACTGATATTTTGCAATGTCAATGGGCTCTCCCGGGAGCAGGTCCCAGCCCTAATGGATTAGACAAACGCCTGTACAATTCTACGGCCCCTCTGTCAGATCTTCTCCAACTGCCTAAGGTGGACTCTCCAATTGTGGCTCTAACTGATCCTACTGGACCTGCGGAGGAGGGCAGAGAAGACTCTTCTCAAAGGTCACCTCGCCACTGCTTGGTCCATTCGAGCTTCCACCTCGGCCTTATTTTTCAATAGGGCTGCCTTACTTTGGCTCAAGCAGCTGCAAGCTCACCTGCCCTTGTCTGATGGCAGATCCCACCAGGACCTGAACAAAATAGCTGCCGCCCACGAATACTCGGCTGATGCAACACTTAATTCTACCAGATTCTCAGCCAGGGCCTTGGGTTCCATCATAACTTCGCGCTGCCTTTTGTGGCTCTGCAATTGTCAGGCGGACATGTGCAGTAAGTGGCAGCTCGCAGGCAATCTATTTGGTTCCGCCTTAGAACCTCTCCTGGTCAAGACTCGGGATAGGTGCAAGATCCTTCCTCACTCTTCTCATCGGGGCTACTCTCATTTCTCTTCTTTGTCTCGATTCCAGTCCTTTTGGACCTCCAACTGTGCCTCGTTCCAGCCTTGGTTCCAACGGTCCTTTCCTTCTAGGCCGCAACCAGACCCTCTGTTAGACAGGATTCCAGATTCCCTTCTTGCTGTTCCCCTCGCGGAGGAAGGGAATGTTTCTCCTGTAGATCCCGCTAACCCTTCCTCCCCTCCCATTGGTGGCTGTCTTTCTCTCTTCCTTTCTCAATGGGAAGAATCCATTAGTGATTCCTGGGTGCTTAACACCATTGCCTGGGGTCTTTCTTTAGAGTTCACCTCCCTCCCTCTTCCCCATTTTATTTCCTGCCCTATTTCCAGGGACCGGTCCAAATGTGCTCTAGTTTCGGCCTCCATTGACAACCTCCTCCAAATTGCTGCCATTGAACGGGTCCCTCCTTCCCAGCAGGGTTGGGAGTTTTATTCCCGTCTCTTCATTGTTAAGAAATCCTCTGGTGGTTGGAGACCCATTTTGGATTTGAAAGCATATTAAGTATCGCCAGTTCAAGATGCAATCCTTGTCTTCTATTCTGGAATCCATCTCAGATTTTCTTTCCTCCATTGATTTAACGGAGGCATACCTCCATGTCCCCATTTTACCTGACCACCGCCAATTTCTTCGCTTCGCTTTCAGGGGAGCTCACTACCAATATAGGGCCCTACCCTTTGGGCTGTGCTCAGCCCCTAGGGTGTTTACGAAGATTATGGTGGCCCTCGTGGGCCACATTCATTTCCGTCCTGTTCATCTCCACAATTTTATTTAGACGACATTTTGGTTCTTTCCTCTTCCCTCCCGGAGGCTCAGGACTATCTTTCCACGGTCCTCTCCTCCTTACAGGCCCATGGGTTTTCGATTAATTGGGCTAAAAGCCACCTGTCCCCTTCCACACACATTGTTCATTTGGGGGCCCTCACTGATACTGTGGATTCCTTAGTGTTCTTTTCCCCCGACCGTCAGATGAATCTGCGGTCATTGGCCCTCAGGACCTTTAACACGGGCTCGGCCACCGTTTTATCCCTTTCCCACCTTATGGGCAAGATGGTGTCTACTTTCGGCATCACACCCTGGTCTCGGTTGCACAGCAGGGAACTTCAATGGCTCCTGCTGCCATTTCAACGGGCCCGGCGGGACACCTCCTTGCTTCGCATTCGGCTTCCTCCGGTGCTCTGCTCCCTTCCTTGGTGGACCTCAGGTGCTTTATCTTGTGGCTCCTGCTTCAGGGAACCTCAGCATCTCACACTGACCACAGATGCCAGCCTGTCGGGTTGGGGGGCCCATCTTCTCCATCTCATGGCCCAGGGTCAGTGGTCTGCCCAGGAATCCCTTCTCAACATCAACTTGTTGGAACTGCGGACCGTCCACTTCGCCCTCCTTCGGTTCCAGGATCTGGTGGAGGGGAAGGATGTGTTAGTCCTCACGGGCAATACCACCACCAAGGCCCACATAAACAAGCTCGGGGGCACCAGGTCCCTTGCTCTAATGGACGAGGCTCTTCTCCTGGGCCTCTGGGCCAAGAAACATCTGTCTTCCATCAAGGCGGCACACATATTGGGTTCAACAAATGTGCAGGCAGACTCCCTCAGTCGGAGACTAGTCGACCAAGGGGAGTGATCGATCTCTCCCTCCCTCTTCTAGGAGATTGCGGACAGGTTCGACACCCCAATTCTGGACCTGTTTGCATCGCGGACCAACCATCAAGTACAACGCTATTTCTCCCGATACCTGGACCCTCAGGCAAAAGCCATGGAAGCCCTCCGCAGCCGTTGGCCCCCCGGCTTCCTTTATGGATTCTCTCCCCTCCCCATTATCCCGAGGGTGATCCGGAAGATGCTTGATGAGAAGGCGGAGCTCATCTTGCTGGCTCCCCATTGGCTGATGCGGCCATGGTTTTCGGACTTGATGTCCCTATCTGTCGCCTTGCCATGGCAGATTCCAGCCTCCAGGGTCCACTTATCTCAGGGATCGCTTCTCCACCTGGACCCGGCCTGGTTCTGCTTGACCGCTTGGAGGTTGAGTAGCTCATCTTGATGAAGACCAAACTACCTCCATGCATCACCTCCACCGTCCAGGCCTCTCGCTGTCCCTCCATGGTCCACATATACGAGGCCACTTGGTGTACTTTCTCAGCTTGGTGCTCTACAGTTCCGGTATGTCGTACGTCGGCCTCTCTTATCAACGTCTTGTCCTTTCTCCAGGACGGTCTCGACCGGGGCCTTGCCCCAAGTATTCTACGCCGTCAAGATGCTGCCATCTCCTCCGTCCTGTCCTGTGGGTCCTCTGACCCTATCTCCAGACATCCCATCATACAAAATTTTCTTTGGGGGGCAACGAACTTGCGTCCCCCAGTCATTCACAGGTTTCCAACCTGGAGGCTTATAATAAGGTCCTTGCAGTACTCACGGCCCCTCCATTCGAGCCTCTCCGCCAGCTCTCGCTTCGGTTCCTTTCCTTGAAGGTCTCCTTTCTGGTGGCGATTACGTCCACCCGCCACATTTCCGAGCTAGCAGCACTATCCATTAGGGAGGACCTCTGCATTTTTCACATGGACAGGGTGGTCCTCCGCCTCGACCCAGCCTTCATGGCCACAATTAATTCCCCCTTCCATCGGTCCCAGGAGCTGGTCCTTCCGGACTTCTGTCCTCGCCCATCTCATTAGCTGGAACACTCCTGGCACACCCTGGATGTCCGTCAGGCTCTGAAAATTTACATCGCCCAGACGGCCCCCCTTCATAGGACAGAGGCTCTATTGGTTGCATTTCACCCTACTTCGCTCAGATCCAGAGTGTCTAGTTCAACCTTGGGCTGCTGGCTCAGGGCAACGATCGCGCTGGCCTCCCGACATTCCTGTACCACCACACATCATGGCTCACTCGACCAGAAGCCCCTCCACCTCCGCCCCCTGGTCGACTCAAGCTTCTCTTGAGGAAGTCTGCAGGGCTGCCACATGGACCAGCTTAAGTCCCTTCATCAGACATTATAGAATTGATACCTTCGCTTCCTCCGACGCCGCCTTCGGCAGGAGAGTTCTTCAGTCGGTCCATACTCCTTAAGGGGCACCGGACCTGTCTTCACCCACCCGGATGGACATCTATCTTTGGTATGTCCTCAGACTGACTGCCATTTCCTTCCTCGCTGGAGAATGGACGTTGGTCTTACCTGATACGTCCTTTCTCAACACAGGAGGAAATGGCAGTCAGTCCCACCCTCATTGATCGGTCCAGTGATGGGCTGGGTGGGGTAGCGTTCTAACTCTTTATCGTTTCAGGGAGACACGTCTTTTGAGTCTGCTGCCTCGCCCTCGCCGAAGAACTGGAGCAGCCCGGGAGGGCAGAGCCTTTTGCCTGACAGACTCAGTCACATGCCTAGATGGAGCAAATCCCCAGACTGACTGCCATTTCCTCCTGTGCTGAGAAAGGACGTATCAGGTAAGACCAACGTCCATTTTCAAGTTCAAAATTTTTTTTGTTCTGGCTGCTGAACAGTTGAACTGTGTTGAGTATTGATTTAAGTTCGGTGGGGCTTTTCACATACTGTGATGACCCGGGGTATGGCACAAAGGCAACACAGCCAGAAAATAAGTACAAGTCCCTTTATTAGTTCCAAACTTTGCCCCCCAATGTCCCTTTACTCTCCGGTCTGGAGAAAAACTCTTCCACAAAGCAAAACTTCCAACTATACATCTAACAGGGCAAGATAAGGTAATTAATCTGGCAGGGCAAGCAAGATAAGAAGTCCAGACTTGAAGTAGTATGGCAGTAAATCAAACCAGTTGGGAGGATGCCAGGAAGTCAGATAAAGCAGCGAACACAAACTCAGTGTTTGTTCCCAACAACCGCCCCTCCCATTTGTCTCTCCTTTTAAACTCCAGCTCCAGGTGTATCTTGTGAAGGTAGTCGCGGCTCTTTCCTCCCTCGAAAGCCACGTTGCTCTCTTCTCCATTCTTCCCTACGTGCCCTAGGATGAGGAGGGGGTTGGTCTTGGTCTTGGTCTTGGTCTTGGAGAGAACCCCCTCTCCCTTGTTCTACCTCTCCCCTGCTCTGCCCAGCCTGTCTTTGCCCTTCCCCAGTTTCCTCCACAGCCAACGGAGCCACTCTCTTACTCTTTGTCAGCTGTTCCTCTTCCATTTCAGAGTCAGACTCTGACAGGGGCATGACACATACATTTTTAAGTCATCCATGTATAGTAGATGGTTTATCTTGCCATGTTGGCTTGAGATTTGGTATCCCATTTTTGTGTTTTGTAGGATAATGATGATGATGATGATGATGATGATGATGATGATGATGATGATTCAGCACACAGTCAGACAGATGTTCAGACTGGGTTTGGCATTTTTGTCTACCTATCGAGTCCTTACCAAGGACTTGGGATAGGCAAATCTAGATATTTGATGGTGTTTCAGATATTGTCGCAGGATGAAAGCAGTTCCAAGTAAAGCCACCTTATGCAATTGATGGATGGCAAATTTGTCAATGCCTATGGTGTTCAAGAGGTGCTCCAGTTGTTTTGAGAGTGCCTATTACTAGTGGTACTACCTTTGCTTGCTTTTGCCATAGTCATTCTATTTCTATTTGTAGGTCTTTGTATTTTGTTATCTTCTCCAGTTCTTTCTCTTCTATTCTGCTGTCTCCAGGCACTGCCACATCCACTATTCAGACTTTTTTGTCTTTCTTATCAACAAGTGTTAAGTCCAGGGTGTTATTTGGCAGGTGCCTGTCTGTCTGGATTCTGAAGTCTCAGAGCAATTTAACTTCTTCATTTTCTATGACTTTTTCTGTTTTATGGTCCTACCAGTTCTTGCTTACAGGCAAATGATACTTCTTGCAGATCTTCCAGTGCACTATTGTTGCTACTTTGTCATGCCGCTGCTTGTAGTCAGTTTGTATAATCTTCTTGCAGAAGCTTACCAGGTGGTCCACTGTTTCTTCAGCTTCTTTCGATAGGCTTACTGTCTGTTTCTGTCTTCTCAATTCTGGCTTTGTATACATTTGTCCTTAAGGCTTAGTCTTGTGCAGCCAGAATTAATCCCTCGGTCTCCTTCTTTAACTTTCCTGCTCTTAGCCATTGCCAGGTCTTCTTATTATCTGCTTTCCCTGCTATTTTTTTAATGTACTGGCCATGTAGTGCTTTTTCTTCCCATGCCTCCATTCTGTTCTTCATTTGGTCTTTTTTGTAGGCCAGTTTGGTCTCTCCAGTAGTCAGCAAGCCTTCCTGGCAAACTAACATCAGTGCATCTTCTTCATTGTCCTTCACATATTATTATTATTATCATTATCATCATCATTATTATTTATTATTATCATCTTCATCATGATCATCACAGTAAGGTGGAATTAGAGTTGCCAGTTCTTTAGTTAGTGTTGGTCTTCATCCACATTGAGTTTCCCCATGTTTTCTATTGTTCAATAGATCCCAAATTTTGAGATAATATTGTGGACATTCTCATAAAATGGCTACCCAACATTGGGCAATTATATAAGGATATGTTTATTTTTTAAAATATATTTTATCACATAGCTGAATGCTGAAATTGCCTTGCACAACCTGCTTAACCCCTAAACTCAGTGTATCTCTTAACTGTTTTTCTGGAGTGTGGGCACACTTCCAGACAAAGCAGCTGCTTTCATCTATCAGCCAGATTTACTTTTTCAGAAAGACGGAGTGGTCTATGTGAGCCCTAAAGCTCAGAAAACATTTGAGAACCCAACAGAGGAAAGTCCATAAAGGATTTGGTACTCAGGACATAGAAGTCGAGCCTTGCATTGGTTTGTTTGTTTGTTTTTTCTCTTGGCAAGACCAATAATTGCTAAATTTATATATATATATATATATATATATATATATATATATAT
>WNWU01000043.1:7380963-7413463 GCA_012654045.1 Ptyas mucosa | reverse complement strand
TTACATACTTTGAAAAGTCATTTATGCCTGCAAAAATCACTATGGCTAGAACAAATTTAAATACCAGTTCTATGGAAATTTTTGAAATTAAGCCATATTAAAACTTGATGCTCAGATCAATATAGTAAAACCCAAATAATTAAAGTTGGCTTGTTTGTTTGACTTCTTATAAATAAAAAGGGTTTAATACAGACTAATTACACAGAAGCCTTCATATACTTTAGGATAATAATGGCAGCAATTTAAAGCAGCATTAAATGGGAATTAATAAGAGGGTATTGAGTCACTTCTACTGTATTAAGCTCCGTGAAATGATATCTCATCTCAATTTAACTTTCAGCCCTCGGTTATATGATTGATAAGCCTTGAAATTTATATGGATAATTTAAAATATTTGCTTCTTGTAATTAATAAATTCTATTTATATTTGACAAAGGGAAAAAAACTTGTTGACTCTACTGTCTTTATAAGATAAAACTTTCTAATATTTTTCATTAAATGAATGTTACGGATTTCTTAATTTGTCTAGGCTATTCTGGTGAGATATATTTTGAAATGCAATTGTAATTTGTTTAGGATACATCTTTTTAAGAAAATACAAAAGTAAAGGATTACAATTTTAAAGTTTAAAAATGTGATGGAAAGTTACTTCTAGTATTATTTTACTAGAGCAGGCCAGTAGGCTACATTTAGGCTTCTTTTATAAAACTCAGGGTGCGTGCTCCTTGCATTTAATTGAAGAGCTTAGATTTACAAATTATTAAAACTAAGGTCCATAGCTAAATTATACTTACATTTTGGATGCAAAATACAAAGTTCTGAATAATAGTTATGATAATAACTATTACTAATTCTGAGTTCTGTGTATGTTAGAACATATTGTAAAAGCTTTTAGAACATCATAATTTGGAAAACTAACCTGTATTTTCTTGGGTTCTGTGATGCATATGTTTGTGTTACATTTCTACTGTTTTGGTTAGACAGAATCTCCTACTGAATATTTTTTTTTATAATTAAAAAAAATTCTGGTATTGTTCATTTATTTATTTCAAATGCCATGTCAGCCTATGGAGGATCTCACAGTGCTGGTGGACCTTAGACAGCTATTCACCATGGTCCAGTGAAAGTTCCTGATGAAATTACAGGTGCAGGGAAATGCAGAATTAGAAATCAGATGTTGCGATTCTTGTGAAGCTATAGCTTTGTTGATGACAGGACAATTCCGTTTTTGACAGTTTAATTTACTGTTGCCATTGGACAAAAGCAAAAAGAGAATGTGAGGTTATCCACCTGCCCCTGTTGTACTGTGGCTCACATACTAGGTTGCAAAATCATGACTCTCAACCTGTCGTGCTCAAACGAGAAGGTTTTCAGTTGGGAAAAAAGAATATATCAGTGCACGTAATATTGCCTGACCTCATAAAATAAAAGGGAAAAATTGCAGGTTTTGACAGCCATTATGAATCTTGTATCAGCATTCAAACATCTCTGAGCTGACTAGAATACATGTTTATAATAATAATAAAAAGTATTACTACATTGACTTACAATACAGAGCAAAAAATGACTTGTCAGTAATTTATTAAAGAGGCTGTTAAATTTAGAAGTATATACATTACCGGCAATGTGTGAAAAGCTGGCGTTTTATAAAATACCTAGGAAATCTATAGAATGTGTGAGGTTTTTAGGCAACGAATGAAATGTCTGTGTTATTTTAATATGCTAGGCATATTTAATAACCTAGGCATTATATAGAATGACAAGTACTATTTAGCCAAAGTATGAAAAGAGAATCATGAAAAGAGTTAGGGCTAGGGCTATTTATTGAAATGACTTATATGAAAATGAACAAAGAAATGCAAAATGAAATACAGGACTTTCTTACTGGGGGAAAAAAAACAGAAAAAGACCAGTATTGACCTACTTGTTGCAACAAGAAAGGCTAAAATTGAATTTTAGCGGGAGTATTTTATACTTTGCCAGTTTGCCTTTTGGCATTGCATAGAATGCTTAGGAAATGTGTGAAATATTAAGAGTTTCATATTTTGACGTCCCGGTTTTGGCATTCCGTAATTTCCTAGGCGTTCTATAAAATGTCTAATTTCACACATTGATGGTAACATACACAGAAGAATGTTTAGCTTGGAGAAAAATACAGAAATAGTCTTTTGCAAAGATGGTCTGTTTGGAGTTATTTTGTGATATTAAGCTATAATAGAAACCACAAAGATTCCATGTTAACTTTGTCACTGCAGGTTACATGAAATCTGACTAATGATTCTATGAAATAAAATGGACACTTTTCTAAGAAACAAGGCATGACATTCCAAGAAAACTTTAGACTGCAAAGTATGCAGTCTAAGATTCATGTGTTCATGAAATAAATTCATGTGTTCATGTACTTAACTGGTGAATTTGAGAAAAAAAGACAAATACATGTATAAGGCTCACTTTTTTTTTCCAGCCCACAATATATTTACCATTCTTAATGCAATGTCTGAATAAAGAAAACTGCTGATAAATCGTTTTATGTATCCAATTAATCATCTGAAACTTGTGCTTTTATAGTACAGTTCTAACTCTCTAAATTAGACTTTTCTAATATGCATGTGTGAATAAAATTAGGGGAGTGGAATGAAAGTGCCATGGAGTTCTCTTCATCTTAGGTAAGGATATGAGATAGAGAACATATAAGCTTTGCATGGAAGAGAATGCAGAGAAACTGCTAACTTTGTCTCTCCTGACATATCCTTTGGATTATAAAGAAGTGTACCTATTGCAGTCATAAATTGTGATAGTTATAAAGCAGGGGTGAAATGTAAAATTTGTTACTACTGGTTCGCTAGGTGTGGCTTGGTGTGTGTGGGGTAATGTGACTGGGTGGGCGTGGCCAACTTTTTTTTTTTAACTTTTCAAAGCATTTTTTTTACCACCTCTTCGGCCAAGAGGTTGCAGAACAAAATGCTTTGAAAAGCCTCTGATGATCCCAGCTGAGCCGCGTGATCATCAGAGGCTTTTTTTTTTTTACTTTTTTTACCAGGAGCATTTCCTGTTATAAAGCATGTAACCAACCCAATTTTACACATTTTTTTCCTGTAGTGATCAGTACGTGAATCACCACGTTTGTTAAGTGAATCCACAGTTGTTAAGCAAATGCCATGGCTGTTAAACAAACCCATTGTTTGCTATGGAATGTTTTTGGAATTTTATGGAGTGAAAACTGGAAGTAAATGTGACCATGGGATGCTACAAAGGGGTGTGAATCTCAGCCGGTTTCTGACTACCCAAAATGTCATGTGACTGCGAGGGGTGACATCAGAAGTTTGGAACCAGACCGTAAATTGCCTTTGGGGGCTTCATCAGCACTTTGGTGACTATTGAAACAACCAATTGTAAGTCAACAACTACCTGCACACACACACTTTTAGTATAGAGGCTGGAAGATAGCCTGCTTGCCTTTGGAGGAAGATGCTGAATGAAAAAACTAAGATAAAGATGATTTGCTTGTATGGTTTATATGACTGCCAATCTATAATAATTGCATCCAAAAAAGCAAATAAAAATACATGTAATCCTCAACTTTCAACCATTCATTTAGTGACCATATGAAGTTATAACTGCACCGCATTGAAAAAGTGACCTATAACCCATTGTCATGCTTAAAATATCCCCATGGTCACATGAGCAAAATTTGGGTGCTTGGAAATTGGCCTGTATTAATGATAGCTGTACTGTCCTGGGGTCATGCAATCTCCATTTCTAACCTTCCCAACTGACTTCTGACAAGTAAAGTCAATGGGGGGGAAGTCAGATTCATTTAACATGCAACAAAAAAAGGTTGTAAAATGGAGCGCAACCCGCTCAACAATTGTATTGCTTAGCAATTGAAATGTTGGGCTCAATTGTGGTCATAGGCCGAGGATTATCTGTAACATGAATGCAATGCATCCGAGGTCCTTTAAAAATTTACCTCCTTCAATTTTGTAACTGTAAAACTAGGGTCACCTGTCTCCCAGCCCAATATCTCATAGGACAGAGATAGAATTACTTATTCTACATTGGCAGTACTTGGAATCCACAGTTTGAAGTTTGATAGTTCTGTATTGACATGATGCCTCATGATTTCTTTTTATTCAGTGTTGTTTAATACACATGAAACTGCTAAAGAACTGTTTTATTAAGTGGACAAGTTGAACTGATAATAGAAGAAGAATCCCAAAGAACTGCTTTTGAACTCTTTCATCAGATCCTATTACAATGATGGCTAACCTTTTTGCCGTTGTGTGCCAGAAGTGGGGGGCAGAAGTGCGGGGGGTTGTGCACACATGCCCACACCCATGATTCAATCCCCCCATGCCCCCCCCCCCGCCCATGCATGTGTGGACCCCCACCCTCGGGCCCCATTTTGGGCCTAGCAGGCTTCCCTGAAGCCTCCAGAGACCGGAAACGGCCCATTTCCTGACTTCCGATGGAACCGGAAGGCCCATTTTTTGCCCTCCCCAGGCTCCAGAAGCTTTCTTGGAGCCTGAGGAGGGTGAAGACAGCCTCCCCCACCCCCTGGAGGCCGAAACGGGCCACATGGAGACTCCTGGGAAGGGAGGCCAGTGCGCACATGTATGCTGGAGCTGAACTAGGGCAACTGCTCGCGTGCCCACAGATAGGCTCCACGTGTCACCTGTGGCACGCATGCCATAGGTTCGCCATCACAGTCCTATTAAGTCAAAGGAAGCCATGGCTCATGTGATAAAGGTGTATGTATAGGATTTTTTTTTACTTGTGAAAAGGCATTGAAAGGGTCAAATATCCATCCTGGAAATCCATTGATTATACACTTCATTTAGTAACCAATGTGAGAAATATAAACTTTCTGTTTATGCAGTAACTATTAGTGTGATTCATGTATTCTTAGATTGATCTCAACTACTTTTAATTTATAAATAAAGAACTGCACCTAGCATTAAGTGAGCAGACATCCCATTCAACAATGGAAGTTCCTTCCATTACCTCTCTGTTCATTTCAAATTAACTCTAAAATATTCCTTATCACTTCTAATTCTAGCTCTTGAGTAGAGAATGGATCACATTTTAGACCATATTTATGCAGGAATATTTAAAATGCAAAAAGATTCACAAACTTTTAAGTATCACTATGTTGTTATTATAAAACATTAATTAAACTTTGGTCATCTAAGTAGGAACCTGAGTAAAAATGGACACTTATTCTTTTCCATAATGCAATTAATAGCAAGACAGCTGAAAGCAACAATAGAATGACAGTCTTTCAATAAAGTACAGTTGGACACTTAATCTGTTACTAATACTATTTAAACATTAACATAAGTACTACTGGTATCTCTTGTGTAAAGTTTGGTTTTGTAACCTATGCAATAATACTTTTTAAAGATTGTATAATATAAAGATTCATGTTTCATTAATGAAGGAGCTAAACTTTTTTAAAGCTTTATGTACACTAATATTTATATATAAACCATAAATAGTATTTTACTGTTGCACTTTAAACATGCATATCGGCTTTTAGGGAATAAGATTTTGGACCAAAAAGAAAACAACCATTTTAGATTATGAAATTATTTTTTATTTCACTTAGATTTATGGCAGCTCATGGTTAATAGTGACTGATAATCTTGATGCAATGTCTTTGCTTTATTTCAAATTGCTAATGCTGGTGCTGCATTCATAAGCTGCAATTTAATTCAAGTGCACTTAAGTTTCATCAAGCGCAAAGCACCCAAGTAACACTGTGTTTTACATTAGGTTCCATCTGAGAAAGAAGAAATAAGTAAATGTCACTGCCATAGAAAGTATGAAAGGATCGCCTGCTTAAACATTAGCCATCCCAATTAGCTGAAAGAAGAATAGTTTTCTTCCCTAAAGATTTGAAGAATTAAATCTACTACCGTATAAGCCAGTCTGATATAAAAATATTGACCTATGCTATAGTTTTCTTAAAGTATTCAAAATTATTCAAAATTTTAGCAAATGGACAAATGCCATCTGTTCCTAGACAGAAATGTGTACCAATTTTACCTTACAGTATGTGATAGTTTATCAACACACACATTTTCACTTGCCTGTAAAATTCAGACACAATTAGTCAAATAAGACAATCCAATAAAAAATTCACTGCATTCTTTTTTGCACTGGCATTCCAAGGACCTTGTTTGTCCTTTGAGCATCCTAGTGAAATAGGAAAACAGATCTGTCCATCTAAAGTCACCTAGAGTCGGGAACGATTAGCACATATGTGCGAGGGGAACTTTTAACTTTACCTTATTGTAATAATATACAGTACCTTGTTCAGATTGATCCTGATTAGAAGATGACGATTTTCTGCCTTTGTAATAGCAGTGAAGAAAATTATTTTATCATGTAGCAGCATATATCATAGATCAGGTTCAGTTCTGATAGGCTGCAGCCAACTGCAAAACATACAGTGTAACAGATTATGGTATTTGGCTTTTTCAGGGGAAGAAGTTATTTGACATAAGGAAGGGAAGAGTGGATTTTTTTTCCTGCCGGCTAAATAGTTTTGTTCAGTCATAAGTAATCCTACCTCGTTTTTAAAATTGCTGTAATTGGTGACTAATAACTGTGACAAATGTTACAGTGTTTGTAAATATTTCAGCCTGATTTATGTGAACAAGCAAGGAGTTTTGGTTTGAAAAAAAACCAGCTTAGGCTATAAGGTAGTTGTTCTTTTATCCTTTTTAACTTGTACTACTTTGCAATAGGAGACATAACCACTAAAAGGGGAGGGGGGAATATTTCTTTGACAATCTTTCCATTTTGTGGTTCCCTCCTCCCTTTCTTCCTGGTATGACTGTCAGTATGTGATCTGCAGCCCTGACATGCACATACAGACTAGTTTTTCTCCTTCAGATCAGCAGCTTTGGACAGCTTCTGTTTTTGGCACCCTTTTCAACCTGCTCTGTCTTGTCATTTTAGAGTTCAATATCTGCTGCTCCAAAGGAAAAAAATTGGGATGGGTTGGACCATTGTATTTGGTCTTTTGACCCTCCATGTTGCCCATGAGCAGTGAAGGATAACTTTTGACGAGCCATGTCAGATGTGACAGGCAATCTAGTTGGGTTGAGTGGAAATGTGCTTTACAAGTTTGAAGCCTTAGTTGAGGGCATTTTTCTGGTGTTCAGTGCATTCAAATTGACACTGAATTTCTGTATGTTGTTCATTTGGAAACCAGAATGTATGCTTGCATTTCTTAAATCAATATTGTTTTTCTTCCTTTTCATGTGGCGGGCTAGCAAACTAACTATAAAGGCAATTGGTATCACTCATGTGTAGTTGACATTTCAGAATTATATCTTCTTTTCTCCTGTCTTCTCCCACTGCCTTTATGTATTTCCTAATCAGCTACTGTTAACGCTACAAATAGCAGTCATTCACGATAATGCAGTCAGTAAACAACTAATGTAGTTTTTCAAAATATACATGGTTAAATATTGTGCGTCTAAAATAATGATTGCATTGAATTTTTGTATTTTATTTTTAATCATAGCTTGAATTTATCTATTTATATGAATACTTCCATCATTTTATAAGGCAGCTTTGGTAAGGCTGGGCTTATGGGTACAGAGCACAAGAAAAACTGCTGTTAGTGCATTTGGTAAAGTATGGTGGAAGACAACTAGAAGGTGTAGCTACAAACCTTAAGAAAGCAAGGAGGTACAAGGTATTTAGGACGGTTTATAAAACTGCTTTATTCATTTATCTAGACAAACAGTCTTTTTATGGCACATATAGAGAAAGGTGGACAGAGTCATCTTATTCAACATTATTTGCCCTGGATTTAATATCTTGCCTTTTAAAAAAAAAAACCAAGCAGTCTTGTAGAGACCAATAACACACTGGATTTAAGTGTGAGTGAGAGAGCAATGGTCGCAGGAATCTTAAATTTTCTTTATTTATATGTGTAAATCTTAAGCTAGGAGACACAGGCCAAATTTCAGAACTACCTGTATCCCTGATGTCATATCCAATCCTTTTTTCACCAGAAAAATGTCAGTTCCAGCTTAATGCAATGCAAAATTCTTCCTATGTGTTTGCATGGTTAATATATTACTTGAAATACTATACTCTGTTATATTAGATTACTAATTGAGAAGGAAGATAGTAGATTGTAGATATGAACAGAACTTAGTATTTTGTATTTAGTATTTTGAATAGAGACCAGAAAGATGTTTGTGATTGTGGATCATTATGTCTAAGATGTTAGTGGTTGGGCTGCTACATAGACATTTATTACTTCAAATAGAGGGGGGGGCAGAAGGAAAGGAGGGATATACTGAATAGTGCAGTTATTAGAGTGTCGTCTTTGACATGGGAACTAGGGCTCAAATCCCAGTTGGTATCTATTTTACCAATGGGGGTCCTTCAGCAAAGACCCCCTAATGCTTCATCTGCCTACTTTAAAAATGAGAGTTACATGAACTAGGAAATTAATGTCGACTTGGACATCACTATATTAAGAAGGTCCACATCATATGTTCATGAATCCGGACAATCTGATGTGAAATGGACTACTGGAACAAACCATTTATGGATAGATAAGAGAGCCTGGAATTTATATAATGCTATTGCAATAATAGACCTAATAAGAGGGGATCTTTGAAATATATAAGAAACTATGGAAAGAAATAAGACCTGAATTCACAGTAACTGAGAAACAGCTAGTGACTCAATGCTTCAGCATAATGAAGAGGAAGCTGCACTCACAGCTTGATATAGACCAACATTACATCCCTTACTAAAGAACACCCAGAATAACAATTAAATGTTTAACCAATACCTGGCATTAGAAAATGCAGTTAGAGACTAAGATCAAGGCAATTTATAGAATGTTACTCAGAAGATAGAATTACAGATGGATGTGAAGATTAAGGGTTAGACTGAAAAAATACAAGGACCTGACTCCATCTGAAGCTAAATAAACATTCATAGCACTGAGTATCAGCCTAAGGAGATAGATTAGAGATGGTTTTAGGGGTGCATTTTGGAGAAGTATCAAGAGAAATGCTAAAAGGGAAATCAGTTTGGGATTAAATTCCAAATGAAATTGGGTCTTCAGGGTAAGGAGACATGAAGAACTTTCAACTGCAGGTTTCTAAAAATCTTATTAAAATGAATGTCTAGAGGCAGTTCTTTAACTCATTAGTCCAGAGATCTCTTAGGCAAAGAGGTGATGTCAAGTTGGCCGTGCCCACTCAGTCGCATGACCACCCAGCCACGCCCAGCCAGTCATTAGGGCAGAGAACCGGTTGTTAAAAAATTTGAACCCCACCACTGGATGAAATCCATACTTACTGATTAAATAAACTAACATGATTACATGAATATAATTCAGAAGTGAATTGGTAACAACAGCAGAGGATCAAAATGCAAGTTGCTCATAGATAGAGCAGTCACACAAGAATTAAGATCTAGGCAGGCCAACTTGAGAATGGTCTGGGTTGTATATAGGAAAGTCTATATGACTCATAGCCACATACATGGATCTGTGAATGCCTGACACTATACAAAGTCAACTGGACATTAAGGACCTTCCTCAAGAACTCAGCAGGTCTGTGGAACACAGTGCTGGAAGTCAAATCAAGTTAACTCATACAAATGGCTATCAAGTGCAACATAAGGTGATGGATTGTCCCCACTGCTCTCTCTTCAGGCAGATAATCTGGATATGAATGTAAATTCAAGAGTAGAATTGCCATCAGCCACTCATCTACATGGTGACACTAGGTTGCATGCCAAAAGTGAATGAGACATTGACTTTATCCATTCCCCTGCCACAGATCTACAGTGAGAGCATCAGGATGGCATATAGACTGGAGAAGTGTGTCCATATAGTAGTTAAGACGGATGGGGTAGAACTACCATCAGGCCACATAGCAGATGTACAAATCAGTTGCAAGTACCTTGGCTTCCCACAGACAAGGAATCACAAAGAGAAGATGAGAAAGGCAGCAACATCCAAGTGCCACAAAAGGACAAAAAGTCCTTATGAGCCAGCTCAATCAGAGGAGCTCTCAACAGATATGCTCTTCCAGTTATTATTGTGTTTCCCCAAAAATAAAACAGGGTCTTATTTTCTTTTGAAATAAGGGCTTGGCCTTATTATTAGGGGTCTTTTATTTCGGGGGTGCAAGAGGCCCCGGGCAGCCTGCGCACTCACAGCCAGAAAGAGGCTCCCTTGGGGCGCTGCCCTTCCTCTCCCATGGTGTGTGTGTGTGTAGAACGTGAGCAGCCCGAAGGCACCAAGCTGTGTGAGTGCCTGTCCCCATCCCCCGCTCGCGGACCTTCCAGACTTCACTATGTTGATGTGGGTGAAGTCAGTGAGCACCAGGTACTTGAAGACAGCGGTGGTGATAGACGTAATGAGTGCCAAGTGACAGCAACATCAGGAAGGAGTACGAGAAGTTGGAAAAGAACCAAGGCATGAAGAATGAACTAGAGAAGATGTGGAAAGTAAAGGCCAAAGTGGTTCCAATGGCGATATGACCCCTAAGCTGGGAGAGTGGCTCCAACAGATCCCAGGAACGACATCAGAGCTCTCCGTCCAGAAGAGCGCAATGCTAGGAACAAATAAAATACTACAGAAAGCCTTCAAGCACCAAGGCCTCTGGTAGAGGACAGTCTTCTGGTAGAGATTCAGAAAGTCACGGACCACCCATAAGGGAAGGGAATTTTTGAATATATATTTATTTATTTATTTCATTTGATTTATATGCCGCCCTATCTCCATAGGACTCAGGGAGGCTCACAACAATTAAAATCAAACCAGATAAAAACATTAAAATACAATTAAATGTCTATTAAAATTCATTAAAATAATCAAACCCCATCTGTCCAGGCTAGGCGATTTAAACAGCCATGTCTTTAGTTTGCGGCGGAAAGTGCGAAGCTCAGGGGCCAACCGGAGCCCCAGGGGCAGTTGATTCCCAAGGGTGGGCGCGGCCACAGAGAAAGCTCTACCTCTGGGGACCGCCAGCTGACATTGTCTAGCCTACAGGGAGTAGGCCCTCCCTGTGAGAACACACCGGGCGATGGGAAGCCATTGCTGGTTGCAGATGGTCCAACAAATATCCTGGGCCTAAGCCATGTAGGGCTTTATATCACCAGCACCTTGAATCTCACCCAGAGGGCAACGGCAACCAATGCAAGTCGCGCAGGAGAGGTGTAACATGGGAGTATTGGGACCCTCCCATCACAACCCGCGCGGCCACATTCTGTACCGGCTGAAGCCTCCGAGTGGTCTTCAAGGGCAGCCCCAAGTATAGAGCATTGCAGTAGTCAATACGGGAGGAGACTAGTGCGTAACTGTGTGTAGGGCATCTTGGTCCAAATAGGGACGCAACTGGAGCACCGGGCGAACCTGGGCAAATGCCCCCCTGGTCACGGCTGTTATATGATCTTCTAAACTCAACTGTGATTACAGGAGGACACCCAAGTTGCATTCCCTGTCTACAGGGGGCAAAACTTCACCCCCTATAGCCGAAGATGGAACCTCTCTATCGGATCGAGATGCTGGTAGCCACAGCCACTCAGTCTTGGCAGGGTTGAGCCGAAGCCTATTCCTCCCCATCCAGACCCGCACCGCTTCCAGGCACCGGGACATCACATCAAGGGCATCACTGGGCTGATTCGGGGTGGATATAAAAAGCTAGCAATCATCAGCATACTGATGATATCTCACGGATGATCTCTCCCAGCGGCTTCATATAAATGTTAAATAGAAGGGGCGAGAGGACGAACCCCTGGGGCCCCCACAAGTGAGGGGCCTCATGGTCGACCTCTGCCCCCCCAACACCGCTTGCATACGACCCGAGAGGTAAGAGGAGAACTACTGCAAAACGGTGCCTCCCACTCCCAACCCCTTGAGGCGTCGCAGCAAGATACCATGGTCAATGGTATCAAAAGCCGTCGAAAGTTCTAATATGACCAGAACAGAGGAATAATCTCTGTCCCGAGCCCTCCAGAGATCATCCACCAGCACGACCAATGCCGTCTCCATGCTGTATCCGGGCCTGAAACCCGATTGGAACGGATCCAGATACTCTATGTATTCTATGTATGTATGCTCCAGGCTTGTAGGCATATCACTAAAATTTCTCGCTTCACATTAAAAAGCTCCAATCTTTTTATCCTTTTAGATAAATTTAACAATATGGATATTTCTGATTCACCCACTTTTCAGAAGTGACAATTCCAAATGGTAAATAAGGAAATAAATAAATAAGGAAATAAATATATAATTCCCATCAAAGGCCACTTAGAGTAACAGCACTCTTTTCAGTTCCACTAAGGCACAGGTGTCAAACTCCCGTGTCATGGTGCCGTCACGTGACATTTTGCAAGGTTTTTCCCATTTGTGGACCTGGGGTGGGTGTGGCCTGCACATAACGCATCCAGCCCACAGGCCACCAGTTTGACAACCCTGCACTAAGGTAATACAAGTGCAAAATTTCTTGAGTAATTTCCTATTCTTCTCTCTTGTCTTTCTATTTTATTTAGTTCTTCATATAACAAACTAGTACTTGAGAAATTGCCTTACATAACAGTTCTTGTCAAAGATGGTGTAGTCAGGCCATCAGAAATGGCGCAATAACTTAAGGACTTTTCATTTCTTCCGATATTCATAAAAAGGATTTCCTATGAAGTCTTTATACTCTTTTAAAGCAGCAGAATGCTTTGAATAGTTTCTTTTCATCTTCATATCAAGGTCTGGCATAGATTTGAACAAATCTAACATGGGACATAGCTAACTTAGAGAAGAGTCAATTACCAACTCAGCTCCCATATGCAGATATGGTTTCCTTTAGCCATTATCCCCTTCCAACAACCCATACTTGATACAAAATGTCCTGTTTCCATTCAAATGTTCTAGTATAACAAACAACAAAGGACAAGAGATCGATATAGTGGGAGACAAGGCACCTGTTTGGTGCCAGGATGAATTTTCACACTAAGTACTGCAAATTTATTTAAGTTTCATTAGTGCCATGCCTAAGGGTCCAGTGAAGTCTGCCATGACTTTGAAGATGGTGTATTTATAAAAAATACGTGCTGTTTATATTGTATCAAGTGAGTAACAAATGCAGTGACTGACAGAATAAATGTTATCCTTTGTCTCATATCAGTCAGAAGGGCCCATGATTTTGTTTCATCTGGCTTTCTACATTTTCTGGGTTAATGTTTGTTTCCAGCATAGTAACACTTCACATTTTGTAATTTTTTTTAAAAAAAAACTCATTAAATTACTCTAATCTAAAATGGATTTTTAATTATTATTTGTTTAAATTTGGCACAATTGTACAATAGCATTTATTGTTTACAAATGTATATTATTAAAAAAACTTCTAAAACAATACAAATGTAAGCCTTTTTTTACATTACATATAGACTGACAGGGAATAGGTTGTTTTCCCATCTTTATGATGGAATCATGTTGAACAATAAAGAAAAATAAGTTATATAGAAACAAATAAGTTTATATTGTATTTGGTTCTAGGAGAACATTGTCTCTGTTCCAAAATGTGTTTTATATACTAACAAGCATTAGGGAGATCATATACATGTGTATGTATCTTGGTAAGTGTGCATACAATATATGCTACAATAGTTTCTATCAAATTCCAGTAACATTCTTGGCCATTCTCATTCAGAATAAACTTATCAACAGGAGTTACTATATTATGATGAATTGAGTCTGAAAACAATAATCACAGCTTTTTAAACACAGTAATTTAACACTTGGTCATAATGTGACCATGCTGGGAATGTTTACATAGTGAATAATCATAATGGTTCTTAGTACTAGATTAGGTCTGTGATATAGATATTTTGGATACTACCAATAGTTTAACCCTTAAGTTAAACCCTAGGAAACCCGTACATACAATTACCCCATTTTTATTTATATATTATTCCAGCATTTTTTCTTATGTTAAGTAAGAACATGTTTGCTTTCAGGACAGATGCACTTATAGAGTACAGATAATATCTTCACTGTTCTGTCATTTTTCACGTCAATGTCACATTGTAAGAGTACTTTTCGATAGGGCTATATAAATCCTTATAAAGATTTGCATTGCAGCATGCAGATAAAACATCTATGAGTCATTAAAAAGTTGGTGAGAAGTACCGTATGTACTCGAGTGTAAGCAGAGTTTTTCAGCACATTTTTCATGCTGAAAAAAGCTCCCCTTGGCTTATAATGGAATGACGAAAAAAATGCCTTTTTTCCTGCAACCGTTTTGGCTCCCGGGGTTGCAGGGAGGCTTGCTAAAGCCAAAATGGGGCATGGGGAGGGTGCGGCACCCCTCCCCCGCACCACTTTTTGGCTCCCAGGGGTTGCAGGGAAGCCTGCTAAAGCCAAAATGGGGCATGGGGAGGGTGTGGCGCCCCTCCCCCGCACCACTTTTTGGCTCCCAGGGGTTGCAGGGAAGCCTGCTAAAGCCAAAATGGGGCGGGGTGTGGCGCCCCTCCCCCATGCTCCTTTTTGGCTCCCAGGGGTTGCAGGGAGGTTTGCTAAAGCCAAAATGGGGTGTGGGGGTGCGGCGCCCCTCCCCCACACCCCTTTTTGGCTCCAAGGGGTTGCAGCGAGGCTTGCTAGGGGCATGAGGGGGATGCCTAGCAAGACTCCCTGCAGCCCCATGGAAGCAAAAATGGCCTGCGGGGGTGGGGGAGCTTCAAGGGAGAAAGAAACAAATTCTCAGTTTAGGGAGATCCCATGTGCACTGAGCTTGAGTTGAGAGCTTCTTGTAATTGAGAGCTTCTTGTAATTGGCTGCTAGCTATCCTTGCTCAGGCTAAGCCAGGAGTGGGTAAATGTGGCCTTTACAACCTGTGGACTTCAACTTCCAGAATTCTCCCAGCTTGGCTGTCTCAGGAATTCTGGGATTTGAAGTCCACAGGTTGTAAAAGGGCCACATTTGCCCACCCCTGGGCTAAGCTAATCAGTAGTGGAGCTCTAAGAATGCCAGATGAGAAGGAGAAAGGGAGGGAGAAAGAAAGAGAGCGATAGAGAGAAGAAAGAAAGAAAAAGAAAAGTGTTCTGTCCCCTCCCTGCTTCAGAAGCCCAGACAAGCACACACACTCGAACGGGAGTATTCAGAAGTTGTTTATTTACCATCCATAAACAACGAGCTGGCAGCGAGCCCGGGAGAGATAGCTTTTGTTTTGAGTTGCCACGGCCAGTCCCTGATAAGGCTCCAAGTATTTATATCCAATACGAGCTTCAAAGAAAACGCTTCACTGCTGCAGTATTTCAGGACACAAGCAGTCAGGGTAAAACTTTGTTCGTCACAAAAGCCAACAAGGTAAGGTCAGTTCCTTTTATACCTTGTGGGGCGTTGGCTTTGTGACTCATCACCTCGTGCTCGGCCCCACCCACTCCTTTGCTGAGCCCGTCTCTCTGATCGTCGCCACCTGGGATTAATCCACTCCCTCTCCTCATTATCGTCTGACTCAGAGGAGCTTTCTTCCACAGGGCTTTCAGCTGGGGCCTGGGGTGGTGCCAAACCAGACGGGCCAGGAGAGGAGTCCCTTGCCCCCTCCTCTTCACTTTCGGAGGATTCCTCCTCTGGAGGTCCGGGCTCGGGAGCCGAAGACACAACAAAAAGAGGGAGAGAGAGAGAGAAAGAATGCAGGTATCTCTTAACAGAACTTGCCTTAAATTAGATCAAGCCAGTGACTGGGTGGGCGTGGTTAGCTGGTCATATGATATATGTGTATAGGGACTACTCAGAGGGCTGAAAAAAGTCATTTCTGACAGGTCCTCGCACTTTTGACCGGTCCTCACACTTATGACCATCCTCACATTTATGCCCGTGCAGCATTCTTAATAACCATGTCACTCATTTCACAACTGCTTCTCTTCACCATGGTGACAAGATAGGGCAAAAAACGTAAAATGTGAGGACAGTCGTAAGTTCGAGGACTGGTCAAAAGTGTGAGGACCAGTCAAAAATAACTTTTTCAGCCCTCTGAGTAGTCCATATGCACAAAAGGACTACCCAGAGGGCTGAAAAAAGTAATTTCTGACAGGTCCTCGCACTTTTGACCAGTGCAAAAATCCAATTAGTGCCATGTAAATTCTGGAATCCCCAAAGACCTTTCCCATTGTATTTATTAAACAAATTTATGTAGCTACCCAACTCATATACAGTACTTTTAAAATTATTGTTGATACCATATTGTTTTTGTTGATCCTCTTTTCCACTTACAGAGCTAGTTTACTGTTTTTCTTTGAAATCAATATTCAAAAACATTTAACCTACTGATGCCTCAATTAATGTAATTTTATTGGTATCTATTTTTATTTTGAAATTTACCAGTAGCCGCTGCATTTCCCACCCCTGGCTTATACTCAAGTCAATAAGTTTTCTCAGTTTTTTTGTGGTAAAATTGGGTGCCTCGGCTTATATTCGGGTCGACTTATACTCGAGTATATACGGTGCTTCATAAACTGTTCCTTATTGTCTCCACTGGGAGAAAATGCAAAGTGGTGTGGCTTTTTTTCTAAATCTACCAATACTGAGTTTTTTCATAACTGCATGCTGAAGAGCATTACACATAACACTGGAAGGATATAAAAATATGTCCAACAAAAAAGTAATAAGTGAAGTTGTTACAAATTGTGTCTAAGCATGAAATTTGGCTACCTTTTGTGAGTGTGCATGTTTTGAGTGCAGCATAGTATTGTTGAAGCTAATTCAAGAATGGACTTGTTAGTTGAAACTGGACCTGTAAACTGAGGTTTAGTAATGTAATTACTTGATTTTTCACTTTACTTTTTCTTTAAATGTTGGCAATTTCTAGAAAGATTTGATATTTGTTTATATATGAAGCAATGCAACTAGTGGTTGATATAATACATAAAACTGGCTTAATATTTTGTTCTTGGCAATGAAATGAGCAGAGCTAACAAAGAGAATATACAAATCTAACTCGAACTAAAAAAACTGAGGTCACAAGTGGGTAGTTTCATAAACACTTCGAAGGGTACTGCCACTTTGTTTGATTTGAATTCATATAGAAATTCGTACAACCTACAGATAAATTTGTGAGCCGCAACATCCTCCTAGAAAAAGTAAAAATAAATTAGAACAGAAATATCTAAAAAACCTACTAAATATAAAATTTATATTAACTATGCATATAAAAAGTACATTAGACACATAAAGCAAATGACTTGTATCAAGAATATTGCATTCTAAGGACAAGTTGATTTTAAGTATCATTTTATTTGAATCACTGAGATATCAGATTATTGTCATATGGTACTACATGTTATGTTCTAAATCCACATAATTTCTGATATTGTCGTGTTTTCCTGCAATCATCACACTGCATTGAATTCCTATAACAGAGCTGATTAAATCGGTTGTGATTGCCAGAGGAAGCGAGATCAACATGGAACTAATGTTTATAGCAGTAAGCTCCATGATTCCTACAATGCACATTTGCACTCTAATATACCAATTAACTACCTACAGAGTAAGATATATTTTTATATGAATTAGTTCTTGCACACTGTGAAGAGGGAACTGGGATCGTGGCTGATGGCCTGATCTAATACTGACTAGCTTCATAGCAACAACCTTGTGGAACCTTGGATTGAACTTGTAGCTAAGACAAAAGCTGTAAAGACTGGTGAGAAGTAATTTTCATGAAAGCTTGTGGAGGAGCAGATGCAAATGTTAATTCTCTGAGAAGGTTGTCCTGGGCTTCTTGATTAACTACTCAGAGTATATTTTAAGATCAGGATGCACAACATTTTTCTAGCCAATTATTTAATTGGTAAGGATTACATTTAAATGAAAAAATTAATATGTAATTAATAAGAAGTTCTGTGTAATTAATGGTTTCCTTTCTGATGCATTAAAAATTGGGTGACAACTTTTAAACACCGTTTGTTAATGTTGTACATACTTGTTTTAACATAATTATTTAATGCTTGCTCTAGGTTAACTGCAGTTTGTCTAACTGATACAAATATATTTCCTTTCCCAGATTTTGCTTTTCTTTTTTTAAAAGTCTCACTATAATATTAATGCCCAAGATTGTATTATTGTTTTAGTTTATTACAAATGAAAAAAGTGCATGGTTACAAAATATTTTGGAATAAATCACAAAAGAATAATTATTCAATGGGACAGAAACATATTTTACTCTTAAGTATTTGTTTATTTATACTATAGTCAACCATGTTTAATATAAGTTGATTAGTTCCCCTTTAGATGCCTTTTGTCTTTGTTAAAGATAATAAGTTTTCCTTCTTAGTTAAGTGTTGGATTGTTTAATTAACTAGTGCTCCCTGGGTGACTGTTAATATAGCAGCAAAATATGAAAGTCCAAACATTTTAATATACAGATACTTAATATTTTGTTTATATTGGCCTGTGCTAAAGTTAATGAAGTTACCCATACTTGTATATTAGTATGCTCTCAATATAACATCACCTACATTGCCATTCGAATGTGTCAATTGGTCATAAGGCACAACTGGCATCATCTAAAAACTTACTACATTGTTTGAGTTTCTTGTGCTATGTTTTAAGCATTGCTGTCTATCAACCCAGAATTCTCAAGATGGAAAGGGTTCAAATCTGAATAAAGAAAAGCAATAGTTCATGGTTGGACAGAATGTTTTTGGCAGAGATATAGCAGGCTTGCAATCAAGATGTGTCACACTTCAATACACACACCATTGACCATATCCATTTAAATTAAAATTAACTTTTCTAAAAGTATAGCATATTGCTATTGATTTCAGTATCATTACTAAACTACATCCAGAAAAGTGTTTTGTAATATCTTCTTCACAAATGGATCTAGTTACAGTTATGAAGGCAAAAATATAAGAACGAAGCTTATTTTAAAAATATCATTTTAGGATTGTGTGCCAAGAATTTATTTCCAAAAAGAATTTGAGACCTGAAGATGCAGGCGTATTTGTACAAAAGACTTCATGCTGCTTTCAGAAATAGTGCAGTTTCCCAATATGCAGTGTGTGAAGAGAGGCCATAAACTATGGAACTGAATTATGAATTGGGAAAAATGTCCTTTATGGAATATAAGACAAAAATGTAACCTTCTACAGTGTGGTACAGGATGACAAGAAAAAAATGAACCTGACATATACTTGCAAATATTTTTGTGAGTGCAGATATACTGTACATGCATTTTCATTATCCCTATCCATTAATTTAATTATTTGCATTCACATTCATGAGCACTTAATGGCCAGTTTAAAGAAAGCTAGCGAAACTTAAGTACAGTAAAGCTTTGGGAAATTTAAACAGAGTTGTAGAATTGGTTGCAATAAATAGTAGAATTAATAATTAATAATTAGCAAACAATTAGCACAGTATATCCACACTTGCACCCACTTCTTAACAACTTTAAGGACTTGATGGATAAAAGGTATGTAGGAATAATAAAGAAATAAATGATTGATACCTGCATGTGTTCATATATTATTCTCATATAATTACACAGATTACCACATATCCTACTTATTAGTTTCTCTGTTGATTTTTCACGTATATTACTTAAAATGTAGGACTCGGATCAGGTTCAGGTTTAGTTTCACTATGGAGTTAACTAATAATTTTGGCCAGTCGCTCGCCAAGTCTAATTAGTCTAATTTGAACTATAGAGTTATTGGGAAGACAAAATAAAGATTGGTGTATGTTTCCAGGAGCCCCAGAAGAAAAGTAAAGCTAAAAATTAATTAGACCGATAACTACCTGCGTACTTAAATATGGTTCTACTCTAATAATGTGCAATTATATATAGTTCTGTTACTCCCTTATAACCAGTTTCAGTACACTGAAAAAAATAGAATAACAGAATAACAAAGTTGGAAGGGACTTTGGAAATCTTCAGATCCAACCTCTCTGCTCAGGCAAGATACCCTACACCAGTGATGGCTAACCTTTTTGCCATTGCGTGCCAAAAGCAGGGGGAGCTCGGTGGGGTCACACGCGTGCCCACATCCATAATTCTATGTGCCCCGTCCCCCCATGCTCCCCCCGCTTTTGGCATGTGATGGCACGGTGGGCCTGGTAGGCCCATTTGTTGCTCTCTCCGGGCCCCAGAGCCTTTCTAGGAGCCTGGGGAGGGCAAAAACGGCCTCCCCCCCAAGGCCCTCCAGAGGCCAGGAACAGTGTGTTTCCTGACTTCTGGTGGGCCCAGAAGGCCTGAAAATCAACTGGCTGGTGCATGGATGCATGCCGGAGCTGAGCTCGCGTGCCCACCAATATGGCTCCGCATGCCACTTGTGGCACCCGTGCCATAGGTTCGCCATTACGGCCCTACACCATTTCAGACAAATGGTTGTCCAATCTCTTGTTTAAAAACGTCCAGTGTTGGAGACACATGACACATATGTCAAAAACTGTAGATTTTTTTTGTTTTTCCTTTTCTTTCCTTTGTTAGAGTGACAGTGAAATCAAAGAAAGGTACAGATTTTCTGTGAATCCGCACAGTGGGAAACAAGTTTAGTTTTTTTAGTTTTAGTTTTTATTATATTTATATACCGCCCTTCTTCCGAAGGACTCAGGGTGGTGAACAGCCATGATAAAACAACATACAAGACAAAATTTAAAAACCTATTACAATAATTCAATCCTTGGCCAAAATTAAAACTTCCAATTAAAACCATTTTAAACCACTTTTAAAACCACTTTTAAGGATGGGCTGTATGGTTTCAGATGCTTGCCTGCTAATGTATGTCATCTCAACTGAACTTCTCAACTGAATAATTAAAGGGACATCAAATAATTTGCAAATAGTTTTTATTTTAACTAGAAGAAAAAATATGGTATAAAGATCTTCGTTGATGAGATCAGAGTATTAGTGCTCTTGATTATGGCCCATGCTAGCTGGATATTGTAGTCCGGGCACATCTGGAAGACATCAGCTTGGGGAGTACTGGCTTACAAAAGCATTTCTTACAAAATGGTTATCTAAATTAAATTCTCATATGTTCTCATTAGAAGTACAATGTATATTTGTTCAAAATACCTCATTTAGCATTGAACATACTATAGAGTTATATAAGAGTTCTCACAAAAGACTTGCTTTCAACTGAATGACTTCAGCCAGAAGAGGCCTCTAAAAATAAACATCCTTCATGTTAGCCTTTTTTACAGTGCTTCATACTTTAGCTCTTGTATAAATATCTGCCACATTTCCACCAGGAGTTATTGCTGTTATATATTTTACAGACACTTTACTGTCATCTAAGTGGTTTATTTTATTCCCACAGCTAGAGGAAAACTACAAAAAGAATTTTGTAATCTGAATGTGATTGTGAGCTGAGAGTAATGTTTTGAAAAGGAGCTAAAAGTAAATTATATTACTCTTTTATTGTGTTTATGAAGACTTTCCTATTGTGCTAGAAGTTAGTATTAGTTTCAGAGTTATTAACCAGTTGTTGTTTTATTACAACTCTGGGATTTTAGCATCAGCTACTGTACCCCACGCATTCTTCCTCATCATCAAGAAGGCTATCAAAAGCTTATTTAAGATGACCTTAATGGTGAAATATATTATAAGAAAAACAAATACATGATGTTAACTTTGGTTCATAAACCATCTTCAGGTTGGTTTTCTTAAAATGAAAGGGAAATTTCTGACATAACCATTCAAAATATCTCTGAATGGGTTTCCTGATGGGAAGTGTGGTTTTAACTAACATCAATGTATCATCTGTGTGCTTTATCAGATTTTACTTATTAGAAGCAATTATTGTATTAAATTATTAATTCTAGAAACTATTGTATTTTACAAGAAATATATTTCTTCAGAAATATTAATTAGCAACAAGATATTTCTACTAAATGCTATGTGTTCTTTGCAGTAAGCTGTAATCTATTTATTTTTAAACATTTAATTAAAAATGTGTTTAACAGTTCTATAAAGTCTTGAGGTATTTAATAAACAATTTTAATGAACAATATGAATATGCTCTAGTATAAGAATTTTGTATCATATCTATATCTAATCATTCAGTTCCACTGAACTCATTATAGCTAACTGCCAAGTCATATTACATATGCCAAATATGAAAAAAGTTCTTTTAAGTGTTCGGAACATATATGAAGAATCTTATATTTCAAAGAAATATTAAAGCAGCCATGTCGCTTTCTAGTCTCTTGCAGCAGTTTTGAAAGTGGCTGTGTGCATATTCACACATCCCCTTTTCAACTCTTTTTTCCCAGCAAAACAAAATAGGTATTCATGTTGAAGTGTTTCTGTATCACCTGAAACTCATACCACACCACAGAATTGTAGTGACATGATATAGAACATATTTTTGGAATATTTATTCAGAGTAATACTTTTCAGGTAGGGTTTTTCTTAATTTTTTAACATCTTTTAAAATTATTTTTAAAATCCTTTCTTGTCCTTCCCATTTCTTACATCGTATGTGAGGGATGGACACAGATAGGCAGGCAAGCACTCACACATCTTATATGTATTCCTCTGATATGGAAGAGGGAGAGAGAGGTACAGCTCTTTGTCTTTCATTTTTTGAAGATAAGTATGAGAAGGAAAGATTGATATTCCCATCAAGCAAATGGAAGAGATTGCTGTGGAGAAAAATAAGATACATAAATTTGAGCAGAAAGAATGTATATATTGTCATCAATTGTTTAATTGCTTGTTTCAATTCATTTTTACATTGCCTACAACAACTCTGGATAGTTTCTAATTGTACTAGTGTCTTTTTTTTAAAATCAAAATGTTTTGAAGAAATAAATTGTTAATGCAGAGCTCCATCCCATTCTTTTGGAATGCCACCAGGCTGTAAAGTTTCAGGTTTTAGTTACTGAATGTCATTTCATAAATAATGATAATTAGCAAAGCAAAATATTTTTTTAAATGATTCCAGTTATGCTATCTACAATACGTTCATTTGAACATGAAGATTTTTTCTGAATGATTTCACTTTGTAAGTGTTGCTGATCCCTCTGAACTCCAGATAACTATCTTTTCTTCAGGTATAGCACTGTTGTGTTAGTTAATGCATAATTCTTTTAACGTCTTACCTCCTTAGGAGCAACAGGTATACTGGCACCTGTTTTGTCAGTCCAGATGAAAGGACCTGACCAATATGACTCCATATCACTTTGATCTCCCTGCAGAAGGTCAGCATATCTGCCTAGAGATTCCTCTGAAGAGGAATTTAAAAGTTGCATTTGAGCAACATCAAGTGAAATATCTTCACATCTCATGCAGTGAGCAGCTCTTTGGTGTACTTCCTTGTTAGATATAAGGAAAAATATTAACCCTTCATCTAAAATGAACATTGTTGACTTGCCTGTTTCCACTTAGGATTGTATCTCAGATCTGTCCATAATGTAATATATCCATTTTATCCTGTTATGGTAGAAAGGTTCATAACACTAACAAGTAATTTATTTATTTATATTTTAACTGACCTAGCTGTACACATTTTAAAAAGTTTCTCACATCTAAAACAGAAATTCATAAGGATGCACAAAAGCATGACACTAAAAACAATGGAAGGTATAGTTATTTTTCTGCATGTTGTAAAATAATTGTTTCACATTTAATATAATCTATCTATCTATCTTATCTATATTATATTGAATGTGAAACAATATATATATAATCCATTTCATGCTGTTTATCGCTAAACAAACAAGCAATGGATATCAAGAACTCCAAAATAAAATTACAACTTTGAAATGCGTAATACAACCTCAATTGTTCTATAAAATTTGTAAAAATTATACAAAATAATTATGTTTAATTATTGTATACTCCTTCCTGAGTATATATCTATGTATTTTGAATGCAAACATCAGAATATGCATAGAATTATTTTCTTAAGCTTGTTATAGGTAAGTCACTAGTTTGAGGTATAGAACCTCTCCCATCTGAAATTTTAATTCAGAGTAAGGTCAAATGATCTAAAAATCTGTATTTTCCAATATTGAATTATATTAAGGAAAAATTCATATTGAATTTTGGATAGATAGATAAGTAAAGATACAGTGAGTGATTTATCCAATCTTTTTTCTTGGGGACTAAATGTATCACATGTAGTACATAATATTGTCTCCATCACATTTTCTATGTAACAACTCCCTGAAAGATTGGGCCAATGTTAGCCAGGTATAGGAGCTTCTGAATTTGGGTCATGCAGGGTGGGATCTTAGACTTTAGTTTTACTGGTTGAGGTCAAATACCAAAACCAATAAATTAAAACACAAAGTACAAAGTAACAGTACTATACACAAAGGACTATGCACAACAAGTATGCATTAAAATACCCATTTGTTAGTGGAATTAATAAGAGTCATGATATTGTTGAGAATCAAACTTCATTGGCAGTTGAACACAATTTGGCAATCACCGGAGAACGTTTAATTGACCTGCTTGCTAGGAGCAGAGACATTATTAAGTCAGTTCAGCAAACAGTATCTATCTATCTATCTATCTATCTATCTATCTATCTATCTATCTATTGTGTAAAAACATGAGTATTAGTCAGTGGTGGGCTGCTGTTGGTGGTAACAACCGGTTTGCCCGGAACTGAAAATGCATGCATGCGGCATCAAAAAACCGGCGATTATATAGGATGTGATTGCGCTAGGGTAGGTGGGTGGGGCCAGCTGCTGGTCAGAACTACCAGTTCACTTGAACCGGTCCGAATCGGCGACAGACCACCACTGGTATTAGTATATTTCTCTGGCAGAAATTGGCAAATTTATTCTTGCATGAAGAGTACTGTCAAATCTTTCCAGTACTATGGATTGCAAAAATTAAATTGAGAAAATGTAAGGGCTGTCTTGTGAGTTGGAGAAAGAACATAACCTAGATGCTTGGCATATGTCAGTCCAGGTAAACCAGACAGGAAACACACCCCAATGAGCTGATTTTACTTTATTGTAAGGCTGAATTAACAGAATGTTACAAGTGTGAAAGTACAAATCTCCTCTTGTCACTTTTAACATTCTGACCAATTAGGACGGGTCCTTCCTAAGTTTCTTTCTCTGACCATTAAACAACTGCAGAATCCTCTCTCTCTTGCCTGATCATTCCTTAGGCAGTCTTTGTCCATCAGGGTCATTCCCATACACCTTTATATCATAGAAGAGGGATCTTCCAAACAGTTCTGCCCCATAAGGGTAAGGGTTGTTCTTAGGTCATATGAATATTATTCTCAAGGGTCCATTGGTTCAGCTCCAAATATGTTCTCTTAGGGCCAAGTAAGGTAAGGCAAGAATGGAACTGATAAGCCATAGAGTTTTAAATCTCAATCAATACTTGCCTTCCATGATGACAGAAAATTGTCCTCCAAGGTCAGGGAATCAGGGAACTGTAATGAAAACTAAATTGAATCAAAATTTCAGGTAGGAAAGCAGTATTTGAGCCTTTTCAGAAACTAGACCAGATTCCAGTCTCAGGAGAAAATAAAATATACTATGGGGAATTTGCAGCAGGACTTAATAGAACTTGAAACATAATAGTAGCAACTTTATACCAATGTCTAGTAACCTTATTCTAAATACTGCTGGAACATAATTACTGCCAATGCATTTGAGGCATGTCAGGATAGTATTCAATCTGCAATCATTTATTATTCTTTCCAGATTATCACCTGTAGAAAAGGAACACTAACATATTCTAATACCTTGATTTGACCACTATTAAATCAATTACATTTCTACCAGAGTCAGGTCTTTTGAAGAAACCAATGACTTTGGTTTTAGCATAATTGACAAACTGTTTTTCTTGTCTGCAGAAGAGGACAAGAGCTCAAACACTGTCTCAGGCCATTTTGCATGATTCAGGATTTCCTTATTCTCCACTTCAAAAAAAAAGTACTGAAAAGGATACTTTAGTGTTGGGGGGGGGAGGTGAGGGTTTGAAATGGAGGTTCTGTCAAAGTTTGCTCCAAAGTATTAATGTAAGAGTTAGAAGAGAGGGCCAAGGAGGTAAAATGCTGTGCTGTGCCACAACAGACTTATACTGCATTATTTTCATGAAATCGGCAACAAAAGACAACAGACAATATAAAAACCGACTTGTTTCTTCTTCTTCTTCTTTTATTTCTGTCTTTGTGTATTGAATCAAAAACTATTTTAGGTAAATAAAAAGACAATGATACTGGGGTAGGGGCAACAATTTTTAATTTTATTTTGGTATTCTTTTTAATAAATCACTAATCAATATGTCATTGCCCCTCCCTGAATCTAGCTTGTTTTTCTGCCAGGATACTGTTCCGCACTATTTATCTATTAGTTTTCAATGCAAGCATCTGATATTTAGATTGCTGCTTGTTCTCAGAAAGCTGATAGAGCACAAAGATTTTCCAGATCTACTATCTCCTCTTTTGTTTAATTGGTAGTATGACTAGTCTATTCCTATCCTTAGGAATCTGGAAGCCACAATCTATATGTGTAAACAGGCTTGCCAATACTGAGCCTACCAGCCTACTTTTTACTTTAGCAGTTCTACTTTCATCTGATTACTGTGCCATTTTTTTTCTATTGTGAAATCAGTTTGGCAGTCTTGGAAAGGAGCATGGGAGCTAGGCACAAATAGTTATAGCTTTGGGGCAAAGTTCCCTATGAGACAGGTGTTTTAAAATATCACTAAACAACACAGTGCTTCACCTACTGTATTATGTAGGCTCAGACTGAAAACAGAGCAATATTCAGGGACTAAATGCTGCAAAATAGAAACGATGTCCTGCCTACACATAAGAATAGCTTCTGATGTGTAGGCAGTGTGCAGAACATAACCTTCTAAGCTAACTATCCAAAGAGATCACTTTTTAACTGACAGCATGTAAAGCAGACTCAGAAGCACATGGGAGGACAATAAAGCTGAAATTTATAACAGAAACTGACTTCTTCTGTGCAGCCCCAAGGCCACTAAGCAACAGAGAACTAAACCTAATGGCATCTTTGAATATGTTTCAAATGCAGCCATACACAGAGCCCAGTCCACTAGACTGGACAGAAATTGACTCAGTGTGGGGTGTACAAATCTTCAATTTACCTGCCAGAATTATGCAGAAGCTTCCCAGTCTATAGATGTATCACCTAGGTCAGTGATGGCTAACCTTTTTGCCATCGCGTGCCAAAAGCGGGGGGAGTGCGGTGGGGTCACACGCATGCACCCACATCCATAATTCTATGCGCCCCGCCCCCCTGTGCTCCCCCAGCTTTTGGTACGTGATGGCATGGTAGGCCCGGTAGGCCCGTTTTTTTGCTCTCCCCAGGGTCCAGAGCCTTTCTAGGAGCCTGGGGAGGGCAAAA
This sequence comes from Ptyas mucosa, assembly GCA_012654045.1. Taxonomy (NCBI): domain Eukaryota; kingdom Metazoa; phylum Chordata; class Lepidosauria; order Squamata; family Colubridae; genus Ptyas; species Ptyas mucosa. Next base: position 7,386,120 of record WNWU01000043.1, on the reverse strand, counting down.
ACGGCCTTCCCCAGCCCCCCCAGAGGCCCTCTGAAGGCTAGAAACAGTGTGTTTCCTAACTTCTGGTGGGCCCAGAAGGCCCAAAAATCAGCTGGCTGGCGCACGCATGCGTGCCAGAGCTGACCTCGCGTGCCCACCAATATGGCTCCGCGTGCCACCTGTGGCACCCGTGCCATAGGTTTGCCATCACGGACCTAGGTACATAATGTTTTTAGTTCATACAGGGTTACCATGCATATTCTTGATATCTTCTGGAAAATATGTCTTACCATGCAAAGGTGACATATTGTTCAGATTTATGACTGCAAGATAGGGCAACAGTTCCCAATGAAGCTGGGTGGCACTGACTTTTACATTACCTTGGGAACTGTAGTGCCTAAGCCTGGTATGCAACTTGCTGTATTTTTCAAGCCAGCAGAATTCTATTCCCCTAAGTTACGTCATAATCACATTTTTTAAATCAAACACAGTATTGCTTTTAATACAGCTATATCTGCAAGAATCATAGTATTTCTGCTAATAGAGATTTGCATTGATTTTATACATACTTTCTACCAAATGCATTTGCAGCTTATTTGGATTCCAGGTGTGTTTATTTGCATTTGGGGAGTTATTCATCACACATTTCAGGGGGGAGAATTCCTATGAGTTTGTGTCTTCTGGTCAAGATCGCATGCCTGCATTACTATTTACCACTTCTTCCTTTGTTGGCAGCAGGAGTCCAGAAGGTAGTCCGCAACGGCACGGCAGCTCTCAGGATTTCACACTTCAGAAGCAGAAAGTTGTTTTTCTTGAGGGAGAGATCCTGAATATTTATTACCTTGGGGAGACATGATTTATTTAAGAAATTTCAAGACACCCCCTCCCCCTTCATTAACATTTTAGCATCAGTGTTTGATAGGAAAGGACATTTTCCTCTTCAGGATTTCTGCACACCTACCATTCCGCAAATGAAATTAAGAGCATATTAGGTTTGTGCCTTTGCCAAGCTATAAGGAAGGCTCAGAACCCATGTAGGAAGGTGCAGCCCAAGTCAATTGCTAGAAGGTAGTGTATACCTTCTACCAGATAGAACAACCAAGGGAACATATAATTACGTGATTTGGACTGCAGGTAGAACTGAATTGCCTGGAATTTAGAAAATCATAAAAGAGATCAATGTACATTTGATTTTTGAAAATGATTAAAGTGGGATGTTCATGTTGGAGGAATTCCAATAATAGTAATAACTATTTGCCTATAGTTAAGTTGATAAGAGCACTGTTAGCTATTGCTAAGTAAGCAGTGTTTTGTGGATAGCAAACTGCAAAATTCAGGAAGTATATGGCTACTGAGCTTGCATTACTTCTTGTCTATGATTTCATGGATCTCTTTAGGATATAACAATTTTTAGTTGTTCATTTTTTTACAACTTATACTCCTGCCTTCTTTTTATTTTACTAATTTCAAATCTAATTTTATTTTACAAAGAAATATTTCTCTAGATATATGTCATGAAACAAATTGGATAAACCCAATTTCTTGAATGAATCAGATTTTGTACAATTGGAAAAATACTCTACAATTCACTATTTGTCTTATTATCTAGTCATTAAATGAACATTGAAAGTTATGCTTTCCAATTAACGAATCTTTAGAAAGACAGAGCAATGCATTTATTTTCTGTTACCCAATAATGGAAACTTGTAGAACTTTGTAAAGATTTCTGAGTCAAAAATAAAAGGTCTTCTGAAAAATACATTTAACGTATTGATTGAACTACACACCAAGAAAGAGGCACATGTATTCCATATTACCAATTACGTTGAAATGGAACAAAATGCCATTCACAATTCATAATTAGGGCCATTTTCCTGTTATAGAGAAGAAAAAGTTGCTTGTGACTGCAAACCTGGTTTCAGCTGGAAGGACAATACATTGTACAAAAGTTTGTCTGCTTTAGTAAGCATTTTTCTTCTGTTATGATTTTGATTTATTCAGTATATATATGTATTAAAAATGAAAAAGGGGGCAATTACAATTCATTAATTTTTGAAGAATAAAGAGTACATGTTTATTTAGGTTCTGGGTACAGTAAATAGGTAATAAAAAGCAGGCATTAAACACAAACATTTTTTAGTTCTGGCTAGGTGGCCTTGGATTGTAGTACAGTACATCTAAACTGAGATTCCCTGGAAAGTTTACAGACTTTTCTATCTAAAATGCTGCTTCTAGTATTCATAACACAGTTGGAAAAAAAAGTAAATTATTTATCCTTTTAGTATAATTCCACATTTCAGTTTTCATTTTCATACCCCTTTGAAATAATTTCTCATTTGGGTTTTTTTGTTTAAATCTTACAGATGCAAGTTCACGGGTTGGTTTAGCGGCTACTTTTTCAAACCAGACTAGACAGCAGTTTGCCTTTTGATGATAATGAGTTCTTGGACACTTATTTTTGAGAGCAGGTTTCCTTTTCCAATTGACTTTGTTTTATTTCATTTAGGGGGGAAAATTAAATAGGAAGTTGGAATATTGCAAACTGAAGTGCTAGCCTCCCATTCATCTTTTATTTACATTAGCACCTCAAGATCCCACAAATCTTAAAATATAAGGAGGGAGATTAAGTTCCATGGTTTTAAATTTGCCCTTCTACTCAAAAGAACAGAGAAGTTAAGCTGAGTAGTAGATTTCCTACAAGGAGAACCTAACCAGTTTTATTCACAGTTAAATAAGGGTTTTGTGATTGGCAACATCCGTCAATGGAGGCAAGTAATAGCTAAGAATCCCCTATGATCCCTCCAGAAATTAGACTGGCCCCCACTCTTAACACTCTTTCCGAAGGCCTTGAAGACATTCGGCCTGGGGAATCCAGATTGGGATGGAGGCCATTAAATGGCTGGTATGAGTATGTGTTGTTGCCGGAGTGGGGCTGGGGTTATTTTTTTAGTATTTTTATTTCTTTTATGTTGTGCTTTTATGTCCTGTAAGTCACCATGTGCGAGTATAAATTTTATGAATAAATAAATTTCCTTAAAATTCTGAACCTGTCTTTAACAAAAAAATATCACCTATCCCTTTCTTAAACGTGAACCTTATGAATATTTGGTTAATGGAAGTTTACTTGATAACTTGTTATGTGGTGAATATAATTATTTTGTGAAATATGAGAATAAAGAGACTTTACTATTTCAAAATGTAGGTGTGCAGCCAAGTTGCTATAGGTTTGTTATTTGAGAATATCTTGACTTGTTTAGCAGCAAGTAAAATTGGTTAGGTTTCCTTTGTAGGAAATCATTTTAAAACCATGGCATTTAATTTCCTTCCAAATTCATTTTCTAAAGTTTTAGTGATCTCGAGGTGCCAATGAAAAGTGGCTACCTGTTCCTTCTCTTACTTCGAAAGTAATTGAAATGGTCACATGATATTATAAAGACAGTGTATAAGCAAAATTGTTATTTTCCAAGATGCAACTATTTTAAAATACAACTATAGATGTTGTGCAGACATCTCCCATGTGAAGTGGAGAAAGTTTTGTTTAGTATCATTGGATATGCTCTTACTTTCTGGATTCCTAAGTAGCTAAAATCTGCAAGATGTCCTGATTCAGCCTTCATGATAGATCTATCTCTACCAAGACAAGGAGATACTGTTCAAGAAATGTATGTGTACAAGTTTCTTGGATGCACGGAAATAGCTTCTTAGTTCTTCTCCATTTTGAACAAAAATTTGATTATTACCTTACAAGTTGATATCCTATGTCCTAAGGCCAGCAAAGAGAAGGTACTCTGAAAAGCTAAGGAATCAGTACTCAGCAAATGATCTAGCAAATGTGAAGAATATCATTGGCTACAGTCAACCCCACTCCCTTACTGAAGAGAATCAGCAAATGGCAATGACCTGAATGTATTCTACTGTAGGTTTGAGAGGATCTTCACCTGCCATCTTCACCTGCATGTTTAATATTAATGTTCCTTCTTGTTTCAAATACTACTGTCATCCCAGTTCCGAAGAAACCTTCCATGAAGGACCTGAATGACTACAAGCCGATTGTTCTGAAATCTGTAGTTATGAAATCCTTTGAAAAGTTAGTACTGGCCCACCTGAAAATCCATCACGGATCCACTGTTAACTCCCTTGTAGTTTGCCTACCAAATAGATCAGCAGATGATGCTGTCAATATGGCACTGCACTACATTGTGCAACATCTTGAATGCCCAGGGTCATATGCATAGGTCCTTTTTGTAGACTTCAGCTCGGCACTCAGTACCTTCATTCCAGAAATTCTTCATTCTAAACTGATAAAAGTTAGCTGTGCCTGTGTATACTTATAGGTGGGTTACAAGCTTTCTGACAGATAGGAAGCAACAAGTGAAGCTAGAGAAAATTACATTAACTATGAATTAGCATAGGCACCTCTCAGAGCAGTATGCTCTCTCCATTACTCTTTGTCTCTATACCAAGGACTGTATCTCTAAGGCTCTCTCTGTTAAAGTACTGAAGTTTGCAGACTATACAACATTCATTGGTCTCTTCGAGACAGTGATGAGTCTGCCTAGAGACAGGAGTTTAAACAACTAGCCCTGTGGTGTAGCCAGAACGATCTAGAGCTGAACACACTTAATACTGTAGAGATGAAAGTGGATTTTAGGTGGAGCCCTCCTATTCTACTGTTTCTTACTATATTAGACAGCACAGTATCAACATTAGAGTCAGGTTTTTGAATTTGAAACCTGTTTATTACACAGGAAAAGGGCTGAGAAAATATCTACAGGCCCTTCACATTCTGGACATAAAGTGTTTCAATTCCTTCCCTTGGAACACTGTTACAGAGCATTGCATGTCAAAACAAGTATTGTAGATGCAGGAACAGGTTTTTTCCCTCATGCCATCACTCTGCTAACATTTAATCCTCCCAGTACTGTCTTATGTCTAAGTATATTCATTCATGTGCTATGGCTGTATTATTATTATCCTCCTCATCTTTTCTACTATCTTATTATTATTATCTCTTATTCATTAAACATGAAACTCAGTCAACTGAACATTTAAAAATGTGTCAGATACGAGTGACTGGTGCTAATGGTTGATACAGGTTGCTGCCAGCGTCCTAGGTAGCAACCAAGTAACTTCTTAAAATATATGATATTCCAAGTAGCACAGTTTTTTGCAGTTCTG
>WNWU01000043.1:7353463-7375963 GCA_012654045.1 Ptyas mucosa | reverse complement strand
GCATGCAATGTTGTGTTTTGAAGCTGTGAAACATTAATGACTATTTATATCTTAACCACATTTGCCATTTTGAATTTTATATTCCATGTTAATTAGAAAGCTGCTTCATAAGCTGGTATCTACCCAATTCTCTCTGTATTCTTATTAATGCTACCCTTATATTGTTCATTTATTTTCCTGAAATACAAAAAAGAATTTAATTGGAAATAACTTTTATTCTTAATATGCATACAGCATCATAATTGCCTTAAACTTATGATTTTTCTACTAATCACCTGCTTTTGAAATACGGATAACTTCAAGCAAATTTAAATTTAAATGTAACAGTGCTGTTAAATATAACATTCCATGATGTACCAAAACCGAGTATGCAGAAATGTGAGGAAGTTACTTAAAATCAAGGACATTTGAGCTTAATGGGGGTGGCGGGGCGGGGGGACCTGGCTTGATAAGAACACACAGATCATGAGAAAATATATGTCCAAATGCTTCTATATTAGTTTTGTAACAATGGATATGACCCCACCTTTGATATTAGGTGCCTACCCCACCTTTGATATTATATCATAATTAAATACTGTTTTGTAACATAATATTTAAATATGCATCACAAGTTTGTATTCAATCATATGTTCTCCAAGCTATTGGAGAATAGCTTGTATAATTCAGATGTTGTTTGCTCTTATGGTCACCGAAATTAATTTTCAGGATTATTTTTTTTTTAATTATGAAAATTGAATTTCACTAATGTAGTTACCGTATGTATTTTAATATGTATGGTCTCCAGTATGGTGTTTGCATATGTATTTTTCAAACTGTTCATAGCTATGGAATTGGATGTGGCTTAATAACTGCTGTTTAATTGCATTATTCAGGTTGGACAAATATTCATCTGCTGATTGTATCTTTTCTAGGATTTTGTGCTCTGATATGCTTATCTGTTCTTCTTCAATGCTTTCCAAACTGTTTCTAGACAGTTCTAATGAATTTTGCTTCTGCATGCCCCTCTTATTTTCTTTGCAGTGCCTGGATAGCTTGTTTGCAAAGTTTACTTGGCCATAGTGTCCCCTGGGATTTGATTCAGGACAGCCTGTCCATGCAGCCCTTGAAACTATGTCACATAGTCCCCAGATCCTAAAAGGTTGGCTACTCTTGAGATAAAGCATCATGTTTAATAGCCTCATTTTTTCTCTCTTTAAGTGTTCGTTATAATACCTACTGTATGAAACATCAAACTACTATGTTGATTTCTGTTTTTATATACCATGTGGTAGACTTCGATATTGATCACAAAAATATGAGATGATTATAAAAAACAAAGCATGACATTTATAAATACGAATTCCCAATATCCAGCCTTATTTTTTTCAGCCTGGAATGGGATTTTTAAAAATATTATTTCTTACCTGGAATGGAATTTTTAATTTGTAAATTGGCGTATTTCTGTATAACTTTGTGAGTATTTAGAGACCTATAGGCAGTTGTGAAATCTTTATTTACCAAGAAAATATACTATAGTGTGTGTCTTCTACTTTTATATCATGAACAGTGAGAAAAATAGTAATAACATACAGCGTTATTTCTTTGTCCTAAGTATTTTTAACATTAAAATAGAAATCAGTACATAGGCATTTACATTAAAGCACAACTTTTAAACAAACATTTCTGATGTGAAGTATTTCATGTAAAAATGTATTAGTGAATATAATAAAATATTTATTTTTTTAAATATTTAAACTCAAACTGAAAAGTAATTGAGATATTGGAAATTTAAATAGCACAGAAGAAAGGGGGAGACAACAATATATCAATATTTTCATCTCATAACAAAGAATACAGCAATCATCCTCTTACACCTTATGAACAATTACATATTATTATCTAGCTTCATCTACTAGCAGGGTTAGGCTGCTCAAAATAATAATTGTATTATAAGGGGGGGGGGCATGCCTGTGTCTGCATGCATACACTTTATGCATACGCCTCTAAGAAAAAATCCCCCTCTCAGGACTATTGTGCAACTCTGAAAGATACTTCAGAGCAAAGGGAAGCAAAATATTAAGCCTCTTGCCCTATTTTATGGCCACAGTCCTTGGCCCCCCACATAATATTTTCAAACAGCCATTGCAGAGGGGGAAGAAGATGGCTGGATTAGGGCTGCTTTGACCTAGCCCCAGCTGTACAGAAGGGGAGAGTTCCAATACAGTGGATCAAAAAGTGTCTTTGACAGCCAGGTGAGCGGCTGGTTTTGTTTGCAGTCCCCAGGGTGCTCAAGATTCTCTTTGGAAGGAGAAGTAACAGAAATCACTCCAGAGAGTTTAAAATTGGAAAGGTTGATGCTCTGTTCCCTTATGTGATACCAAGGAGGCCTTGAATGATAGAAAATACACATTAGAGCCTCAACTAGCCTGATAAAAAGAACCTTTACTTTTGCTGTACTTAGAACTTCTTCAATTTATAGGGAGGAATTGGAATCAGCAGACTGTTGTGCTAGCAGTCTATGAATGCTTAATAAACAGCAGAAGATCCTGGAATTGTAATTAATCCAGGAATTCAGCACACTTTATTTGTTGGATCATGTAGAGAATACAGATGTTCAAATCAAGTCACCAAATAAAACACGTGCTTGTTATTTCCCTTTATTCAGTCTGCATACATTTAGAGTACCCAGACTTTTTTTTTCTTTGTAAAAATCAGACCCAGTTTGTAATCTTCCGCTTGAGAACTTCTTTTTTTATTTATTTAAAATAAAAATCTAGTCTAGCTTCCCTACACATTTTCTCTTCATTTTTTTTAGTTTTTTTAAATGTTTGTCGATGTAAATACATAGTTTTTCTGTTTTGTAATTTTTTAAATTTAACCTACTCAGCTTAAATGCATGTTTCCCATAATACATATTTTAATGTTTAATTATAAATATATAATTTTAGATAATGTTTATAATTTATAATGTTTATAAATGTATAGATATAGATATACATACAAACTTTCATCAACTTTTTAACTGAAAGTGGTTTACAGAACAAACTCCATTATTAAATTACTTAATTTGCTTTAGTAGATCAGAATTGTTCTATGTTAAGGAAATCCATGATAAATACTATATATTGTATATGCCTAATCAAAACCTTTGTTTTAATGTGCCATATGTTCCTGTTGATGTTCATTTAATTATGAAATGAGAGCTGAGATAATCCTATTCTGGATGTTATTTTGATCAACAAGAGGTAGCATCCTACCTCATTCAAACTTAAAGATAATATCTTTATTTAAAGTATTATTTTGGCCTCTCATTATCCTACCAAAGTCTAGTCAAATATTTGCCATCTGAAGAGTATCTTTTTTAAAATGTAGCTTATTCAATTGCAGGGGTTTTATTAATACTTTTAAATGTCTGTATATGTGTTTGGCTACCATAATGAAAAACAAATCAACATTGCTTCTGTTTGGAAAATACTTATGCCTCTTTGTCTACTGCCTGGTTTCTTTTCCAAATGTATTTGTAAAGAAAGAAAACAGGCCTTGCAATATATTGGCAGCATTATGGAGTTAGATTCTTGGCTAAAATCCCTTGAGATCACAAACAATCACACTTGTTCATGGTAAAGGAAGTAAAAGTAGCACATATAGCAGATTAGATCCAAAGCCAATAGCATTATTTCTTTAACAAAGAATGAATATATAACAACACTTAAAAGTCTGGTTCAACATATGTAGCATATAGCTGCCATTGAAGGTGATTTGGAAGACTATTAAACCACAACAAGATTGCTTGTGTATAGTCTACATGAGAACAAAAGAGAAAAGAAGAGTTTATTTAGCAAAACCAAAGAGGTGAAATCCTTATTTACAGTTTTTATAAGTTTTATTTGTGGGCAAGCACATTCAGAGGGCCTATAAAACTATCCGGTGTTTTATGGACAGAATATAAACTACAGGGTTGGAAATTTTATTGTATACTTTTAAATGCAATTAATTATTTTTGTTCCAGTAGCAGTGTTGATTTGAGTCTCAAAAATAGATTTAAACAATGTTAAACCAACTTAGAGGTAGGGAAAATGTGCTCCCTCAGGTCAAAAATATACAAAAGTGGGTGTCAATAATTTATTTCACTACGTTCCTGTCTTAGTGTATTCAAAGTCCATTTTTGATAGGAACAAACAAATCTGCTTCATTAGCATGCATCCCAGTAGAATAGTCAGTTTACATTCCAGGAATAATTCTGATTCCATAAGTACTCCAAGGTTCTAAATTTCATTCTTTAGAGCAAATGGCAGTCCATCCAAGACAAACAATTTCCCTAATCTAAATGGTATTTATCTGAATCAAACATACGTTGGTTAAAATATGAACAAGTAGGTTTCCATACCTTCAAATGTAAAAATATTTTCAGATCAGCAAGCTAGAGGTAGCATCTTCTGATCATCAAGATGTGATTTATAGTTCCCATATCCATAATACAGAGTGATGCTGGCTGATACTAATGTAGCAATATAACCACTCTATGCCAGTGTGCTTTTTGTTCAGTATTTCGTCCTAACCCAGCTCTCCATTGGAATTTATTGGTGCTGTTCTTTTGGCAGAGATGGAAAAACTAATTGTGGCTATGCCTTTTTGGGACAGTATATGAGACCAGGATGATGATCTTCGGCTAATTTTTATATTCCTTCAAAAATGCAGGCAACAATCTATTAGTGTTCCAGCGAAGGACAAGTTATTGTCAGGCACAAAAGAGCAGGTCCACAGGTGAAGGTTAAATTAAATTGATTTATCACTAAAAGCCTTTGCATCTTCTCAAGTAATGGTCCACACCTGCTTAGAGCTAGATAGGGGTCAGTGCCATTCAAAGAGTGTTGGACTTAGTTTTCTTGTGGATATATAGAACTTCTAGACCAGGGGTGTCAAACTGGTGGCCTGCGGGCCAGATGTGTCACGCGTAGGACACATGTACCCCAGCTCCGTGAATGGGAAAAAGTCACAAAACATCACATGACAGCAACGTGACGTGGCGAGTTTGACACCCATGTTCTAGACTGATCCCCCTTTTCAGTCCCCCTCTGCACCAAGATTCTGCCTCCCCTACAGTTATCTTAATATGAAATTAAGATTTATGAACTAAGATTTTCTATTATATTTCTCATATGAATCTTTTAATCCTGCGGGTTAAAAAACAGGCAGGATCTAAGAAAAGAGCCTTCTCTGCTGTTGCTCCTGCTCTTATTCATCTTATCCCCAGAGGTCAGGCAAGGCCCCATTCTTCAGGCGTTCTGGAAGAGTGTTAAGATCTGGCTCTATCAATTAGCAACCCTGGGAATGGTCTGTGGCTTGACAGCACTCCCTCTGCCTTGTTAACCTCTTGGCATTGTTAAATTCTTAACTCTGATTTTTTTTTAACTTTTAACTTGTAAATTTTCACAATTTAAATTTGTGTTAAACTGTACTTTTAGTCATATTTTTTATTATTTTATGGTGGTTATTTCTGAACTGCTGATTGTTCAGAAATAACTAGGCTAGGCTTGATGGGCAATGTGAAAATTGTATAAATAAATATATGTAAGCCAGAAAGCATCCAATGAAAGAGACAGCTAATACCAATAGAAAACTATATATACATACACATACACCTACACCAGTGGTGGGTTGCCTCCGGTTCACACCAGTTTTATAGAACCAGTAGTAAAACCAGCAGGAGGCTCCTCCCACTGTCCCTGATGTCATGAAAATGCTTCTGCGCTTGTGCAGAAGAGAATGCGAGCGAAACGAGCTTGCGCACGCATCCCCATTTCGAACAGGTAGTAAAGATAAGTAGAACCCACCCCTGACACACGCATATACATGTATATAGCTCAGGGCGAATTGTGGAGTTGTTGGTGCTCTCTGAGCTTGGTTGTTTTCTTGTAGACATTTCACTACCTGACTAAATAATATAGCAAGTCCTCGACATACAACCATAACTGAGCCCAAAATTTATGTTGTTAAGTGAGACATTTGTTAAGTGAGTTTTGCCCCATTTTATGACTTTTCTTGCCATAGTTGTTAAGTGAAACATTACAGTTGTTAAATTAGTAACCCATTTGTTAAGTGAATCTGACTTCCTCATTGACTACTTGTCAGAAAGTCACAAAAGTTGATCACATGATCCCTGGATGGAGCAACCATCATAAATATGAACCAGTTGCCAAGCATCTGAATTTTAATCATGTGACCGTGGGGATGGTGCAATGGTCATAAGTGTGGAAAAACAGTCATAAGTCACTTTTTTCAGTGCAGCTGTAAATAAACTTGCTTCTTGCTACTGCCACAAAGCATATAAGTTACCTCTACCACCTATGATTCATTTCCTTTTTTTCCCCCATCTTATGGTAGGATAGCTATTAAAACAGCTGGTAGTATCCATGGGTTGGTAATGTTTCCGGCCCAGCTGTGTACATTGCTGAATATAAGCTGATTCCTAGAAAAGATATTAAAGTTTATGTTGAATTTAACACCTGAGACATACTGTAGCTTGTGACCTATTCTGTATGTGACTTTAGAAAACCTTTCTATATTTAGAATTTTGAGCATACTGAAGTAAGATTACATCAAAAGTCAAGCACCCATAACATTGTCAATTTTGAATTGGAACTGTTATCTACCATCATTGCACAGTTTAATATTTATCCTTCTTCTTTTCAGTATTCTGACTTGCTGCATTTCATGAAATTCTAGTAACTGCACATTGTATACTTTTGGCTGATGCTGTTTCAGATCATTTTTCTTCTTTCTGAGTCTCTATGTATTCTTTTCCTTTAAAAAAAATGCCTAAATAATTTTATTGTCCATGGAACTGCAGACATTCTGCCTAACTATACTGCTTCAGGAGCCATCTCAAAACTTGCAGAGGAGAATAGAAGGACACTTTTAAATACCTGTTCTTTTCCCTTTCTTCTCCTATGTTTCCTAGCATCCTTCCAATTATGTTGTTTGTCCTATAGAAGTAAGTTCAAAGTATGGATCGCTTGCTGAAATTATGACCAAGTCTGGTGTGACTCTAAATGTTCACCTAAGCACAAAAGAGACTTACATTCTGCCTAGGTTTGAAAAACAGCATGATTAATTGTAGACGGTGAGCTATTTTATATAAATGTAGTTATCCCCATCCCTTTTTCATCCTCTGTGGCAAATTCAAACATGTCATCTCGCTGATGGGATTCTCAATATGTCATAGAGCTCTTTTGCACAAAGGGGAAAAAAAATCCACTGCTATAAATACTTTAAAGGAGTGATGATACACGTTGACTGACTTCAGTGATTCCTCTTATCTTTGCATTGAATAAAGGTAAGTAGGAGCCTGACTTTAGTCTAATTTGAATTCCAAATTGAGTGGTTGGGGGTTTGAAATGATCCGATGAGATCAATACTTTTCTGTCAGGAAATATAATCCCCAGGGCTATTTCAGTAGTTTGGGCTTCCATGCACATTTCAGTTTACTGGGCAATTGACTTAATGGACAAAAATAATAGAGAAAAATTACACTCATATTGGATGCAGTGAAAAGAAGGTGGGGGTTCAAATAAGCAGTCTACTGCAGGCCTCTAAAGGGCTTAAAGAGAAACTGGGCTCAGATTCGTAAGGTAGATGATAGACAGGTAAGTAGATAGATGATAGACAGAATGGGGATTGGGAAGATTGGATTGGGGAAAAGATCCAAAAACCTTTTCTTAAAGAAAAATCCCAAATTTTTTTGTATATCAGAAATTGGGCAACATTTAAGAGGCTGGGACCCAAAGTCACCCTTCCAGAGGCAGCAATTGTGTTACGTGTTGTGTTACATCACTGGGAGAGAACTTTATTTGATCTCTTCGTGTATTTGGGGAAGATGGAGAGTGGGAATGTTCTTGATTGGGTTAAGAGTGGGTGTCAGACTTGCTGCAACTTAAACCTCTGAATAGAAATGATCCTTTGCTCCATTTGTTGAGAAAGATATAGTTTTATTAGAAATCAAGTGTATTGCAGTAGTGCACAGCCAGAACTGTGAATCACGTGCCAAAATCCCTAAGTTCATTTTTTCCTTCCTTTACCTGCCTTCCATCATGCTGCCTCCCCGACTATCAGGTGCAAGCAAGATGTTTTGAGAATCGTCGCTTTCAGCCTAGGTTGGTATGCAGCTGCATTCTCCCAGCCAGGTGACCTTGAAGCAGCATTTGGGAGGAAATACAGCAGTTCCTCATATTTTCCCCAAGCAGCAGTCACTTTTGCTATCCCCCAAGCAACCCCCTTCCCATCCACCCTCCCTATAGTTCATGGAGGACTGTTACCGCATGGTATCGAAGCACAAGCTGAGAGGAAGTTGGCAGCTGACAGTGAGAGCATTCCTACCTGAAAGGGAAAAATAATGTGTCAAATCAATAAAAGCATAATTGAGGCTGGCATTCTGAGGGTTCACAATAGGGATGAGTTTAGAAGTCTTCCCTGAGTTTGAGAGTAAGGGGAATAGAAAATTGCATCAACAAATATGACTAATTCACTGCTTTAATTCACTCTGTGGTCTAAGGGGGCCAAATGGTAGAGGTCATGATGCGTTTTGGCAGTGCTTACCCATTGCTGCTAAATACCTTGACAAGGCTCCTCCCGGTATCGAAGAACCCAGCCTACCTTCTTGCAACCTTCATTTAATGTATCTGCTCTCATTTTAATAACAGTAGGAAAACTAAGAGAAGGGGAAAAAGGAATTAAATACAAATAAGCACTTGATGGCAATTTTGTTTTTCCATGTAATCAAGTGATAAGACAAACTATGTATCCAATTAGTAGTTTAATTAAGTACATTCCAAACTCAAGAAGACCAATTGAAGTTACAAGAAAATACCTCTATTAGACTCCCAGGTTGGTTAAAATACAGCCATTTACAATCTGGCAATAGCATATCGGAATGTTATAATATTATAATTATATCTTAAAGAGCTTTCTGGATTCAGTGCAAATAAGGTATTTTGAGAAATTGCACTTAGATCAAAATCAGTGTATGAAAGAAAACATTTTTTTCCAGGTAACAATATATATTTAAACACAGTATTCTCAGAACTAGTAATACTGTAATATGGCTTTTATAAATTACACTGTATGTAATGCAACAGAGTTTAGATATTGTTGCATTTTGTGCATCTTTTACTTAAAAGAGTTCTTCTGTGCTTGTCCAGTTGCCATTTTTAAAATACTTTACAACAAATGCCGCAATAACAGAGGAACAGAATAAAGTTGTCTTTTCAGCTTTTAAACATAACTGTGCTTTCCTCCTCCCACCCCACTTTGTAAAATCAATTAAAACTTAATGGCTGTGAAACATCATTAGCGTCGTGAATTTTTGTCTGTGGTTTCCACTATGTGTTGGGAAAAGTTAACGCATAATTGTGACATCATCTGAAAGTAATCACCTGTATAATTGGAAAGGTTTGTGTGCTTTTATATGAATTGCCAGCTAAGAAACCTTTTGATTGGATATATCTCACCTAGTGTTATCTAAGATAAAAGTACTGTAAAAGAAGATTCTTACTGCCCAAATGTTTCTTAGCCCCTTTTCTTAATAGGATTTAATTTAAAAATAGATTCCAAGGCACATTAAACAGTGTTAACTTTAAACCTGATTACTACATTCTGTATTCTTATCCTTGGCTTTTGAAATATATAGGAATTAAATGTATCATCTATATATGTATTAAAATGCTAATTTGTAATACCATGCTTGAAAAAATAGCAATTTTGTATGTTCATATAAAGGCTTGTGTTCAGTTGAGTGGTTGGTTTGGTTTGGTTGAACCCAATTCACAAGCTTGATCTTTGAAGGGGGAAAAAATCAGTTCGCTACACATTTTTGAACACAATTCTATCCTATGATTGTTCACAAAGTAAGGAAGGAAGGCAGACATTTAGAAGATATATCATTAATGGAAAAAACTCATAATTTGAGAAGCAAGCATTGGGCTTGAAATAACTGGTATGATTTATTTTGTGATTAACCCTATTGTCCTTATTAACATTAAAAGGATGGCTTTAAAAGGACAGGAAGAAAGCCTAGAATTGGAAATGCTATCATTGTACTGGTGATGACTTCTTAATGCTACACATAAACTACAATAAATTTCTCTGACATCAATTTAAATCAATTTAATCCATTGTTGTCAATAGTATATTTTAACTCAAGAACGTGCTTATTTGTACATATTGATTTGACTTGTTAACGTTTTCACAATACACACTAACAACAGATTTTCTGCTGTAGTGACTTAAGAGGTGGGGACAGCAATGAATGATTCCTGCCACTCAGTGAACTTTAACTTGAACCTTACTTGAATGGTAATAATGTACACCTGTAATTGCTGTGGAAAAGGAAAAACCTCCAGAGAGTTTCCATCTAATCATTTATTTATAAATCTGTAGGTAGCAGTCTGCAAAAATGCACATTGGGGGTCAACTTGATGCTACAATTCATGATTTGGTGTTTACATTTCTCTGTGTTTTTTATCTTGCTTTTTAAAGATAATTTCATTTTAAAGATAATTTCATCCATTCATTAGAATGGATGCTTGATATAGCTTTGCACTAGCTATCTATTTCATTTCTCACTGCCTTGGATAGGCACTGTCTCTATATTATGAATATGAAATATGAATGTTTTTTCATCCCGTTAATTCACTCTACATACAATTAATTTGTGTCCATTAATGAACACTTGGTATTAGTGACCGTTATCTAAATTTCTGTATTTAGTAACATTAGTGGTCAAGTGTTTCTTTGTAGACTTCCAATTACATGATTTGTATCCAATGTGTATTATAACAAAATGTCTAAATTCAGTCTTGCGATAACTAGTTTGTGTTTGAAATAATTAGTTTACTGTATGTTTGGAATTATAACATCTATCCTTATGTTAAAAGACAACAAAGCTCACAGTAATAAATATAAGAGTTGTAGAAATAAAAACTTTTATTGCAAAACGGGGAGGTGGGGATGACAATCAAAGGATTTGGAAATCTCTAGGTCATCTACATTATTTGCTAACAACTAGTATGTCTATGGAGATTCTCAGTCATCCAGGTCATGGTTGTCCCAAAGGTGCTTTTTCAAGAGGCAACTGGACTTTCTGATTTTTCTTGAACGATGTTTCACTTCTCACCCAAGAAGCTTCTTTAGCTCTGACTGGATGGTGGGGAATTCCACTGCCATACATCCATTCCCCACCATCCAGTCAGAGCTAAAGAAGCTTCTTGGATGAAAAGTGAAACATCTTCAAAGAAAAAAACAGAAAGTCCAGTTGCCTCTTGAAAAAGCATCTTTGGGACTAGCACCTCGTAAGAGTCCTGATGGCCGAGTGGTTAAAGTACCATATTGCAGGCTAACTCTGCCCTCAGCTTGGAATTCTATTCTGATGTTGACTCAGCCTTTCATCCTTCTGAGGTCAGTAAAATAAGAACGCAGATTGTTGGGGGCAATATACTAACATTGTAAACTGCCCAGAAAGTGCTCTATGGGAAGGTATATAAGTCTAAATGCTATTTCTATTGAGATCACAAGCATGCATTCCAAAGCAAACTTGACCACAGATGGGGAGGATTGGTGTCAGGTCCACCATCATTGACTCGGTGCCTTGCTGGTGCCCTGCAGGAAGGTGGGCAGGGAGGATGGGGGTTTATTGGGTGCTATTACTTTAATTTCAAATGTGGGGAATGGGAGGGGGAAATGACAACAGAAGAAAACCAGATCACCAAACCGGCTTGTACCAGGATCTTCAAGGCTGTTTGCTCTGAGAATGGAATGTTACCAGTTTCACACCTCAGAGTTTTTCCAGACACCTCACCAGGATCGCACTGGCTGGCTGAGGCATGATCATGAGGGGAGGGATTGGGAATGGAACAGAATAGCTTTGTATTTTGCATAGGAATACCAGATTCCACCTGATTTTGCTGCAACCAATTCCTTGTAGTAAAAGTTCCTTTGTTTCAACTAAATGGAGTCATGAGTCTTACTTTCCTCAGAAAGTGGACTGGGGCAGGTCTGACAATTGGTTTCCCTGGTTGTAAAGTCCATTGGTACTTTTATTAGCCACTTGGTAGTTGTCTTGCTTAACCTGCTGAAAAGTCCTGTGGCACCTGTTGTATCTGTTCTAATGTCCTCAGTGTCCTTCAGCAGTTGCCAGTGCACTGAACTGCCTTAGTTTCTGCTGTAAATAGGGAAGGGTACCTATAGCTTTTGGTAGGTCTTTCTTGCTTCAGATTATGAAATTTGAGTTAATGATGTTCAAATTTACAATAAGATAATTGCCAGATGAACCTTCCTTGGAACAGAATACTTATAATTAAGTGTCCACTAGTGAATCTATTAGATTTTCTTATGGCCACCATAGCTTTTTACAGCCACTATATTTGTGATTATCAGATCTTCCAACTTTTAGATTTTAGAGTTGGAATATGGACAACTTGTGGGATTAGCTCAATATTACATCATGGAGAAATTTATATTTTGCAACCAGTACTTTTGATTGAAATGATTATTGATGGAAGGCTCAGAGGCGTGTTTTGAATGTAACTGAAAATGATATTTTGTGTCACCAGTGCTAATTTTCTGCATGAATCTCAGATTCGTATCTGCTTCCTCTGCTTGGGGAGCCATACAATCTGAAGCTTTGGTTTGTTTGCTTAAACGTTCATCAGTAGTTGACCATAGCTTCCACTTTCTGAATGCTATGATTAATGTTATCTATAATTTACCCAAAGTAAATCTGAGTAAAAATTAGTTTTGTGTATTATACTTGGGACTTGGCTTATTTTCTCTGAATCACAGATTATCCATTAATTGTGAAAGTTTTTATCTAGTGCTAATTATTTCATGATAAATAATTATAATTTTAAAAACTTGAAGTAAAATAATGCATTTGCTTTCTCTTAGCCTTGCAGGAAAAAGAGAGGAGACAGATGAATCAGACTCATTCACACAAATCTATAGTGTTTCATAATAGCTAGTTCAGTGTAGATGGGAGAACAACAGAATTTGTATTACCTTGTGCTTTTTTGTAATCCCATTAAGAAAAATGACAAATAGTTACAATTCAGTTAAGTTGGGCATGATATATAAATGAGATAGAAACAATAATAATATAATTTTATGTATAGGATTTTTACTATAATTACATATAATATATTATTATATTATATGCTTGGTAATTCTGGTGGAACAAATGAAATAAATAAATTACAAATGGATAATGTTGCATTGATTTGTTATTCCTTTAGAGTATAAAGGATGATGGTGTCTAGAGTATATGGTAGATACGTTTATATCTAAAATATATAAAGAGCATTGGTTTGTCTATTCTTGAACCTAAACCAATATGGAATTCTGGTTTTCAATCCTTCATCAAATACTGAGTCATATACTTTGAGTTTTTTGTGCAAATGTTTTTTTGTATATGCACCTGCACAAACCCAACAAGTAAACTGTTGTAAATATTGCTTGCACTAATTATGTTACTTATTTTGCTAAAGCTGGACCACAGTTGTCTAAAATTTGCATTTCAGCTAGGAGCGTATTCTTTTCCAAAAAGGTGTAAGAACTAAGTGTAGTTAAGAAGCTGAGGTCAAGATACAAAGATAAATAGTAGAATTGACAGCAAGTATAACCAGAACCAGGCCTGAAGCTCCATTGATGCAAAGCATTTCAAGTCTACATAATGTTGTCATAGTTGCAAAACATGAGTTAGCTGAGCCAAGTCAGAATACCACAAGGTCAGTGTGTTCATCTTTTAAGGGCGATTTCAGAATGATTCAGACATTCTGAAGAAGCCTTGAAGGAGAGTGAAGGTAAAGATTTCTAGTATTTTCATCTAGAAAACGTTGGCATTCTTCTTAACAACTGACCAGCGTGTTAAATAGGGGAAGAGTAAGAGAAAGTGTAATATTTAACTTTTAACTAAATGTTAATTTTTGAAAAACACCTGACATAATGCTTCTGATTGGAATACTATTTAATTATATTTAAATGTGTTAACATGTGGCGGTTTCAACTCTCTTCTTTGTTTTCCTGAAAGTTCATCATTGTGTCTTTGCTAAAAGCCATAATTTTAAAAGGTAGGTTTAAAAATTTATACTTGATTTGTTGCTTTTAAAGAACAGGCATCCATCTGATCCTTGAGTTTATTATTACTATTGACACATGGTCAATAGACATATGTCAGCTATGTCAGAATACATGGGTTTTGGCTATGCTAGCCAAGTACTATATTATTATTGCTGGTCTATAAACTACTTCCTAGATTGAACTGCTACATTTGCTCATATTGCTTGCTATGCATAGGTAAAGGGAAAAGGGAAGCAAATCTGACATACTTACTAACAGAGAAATTTGTATTATTTATACAGAACAGAACAAACCAATTTTCAAGAAAGGCATTTAAGTGGCAGCGTTATTTATTAATGCTGTATGCACACACTAATGGAATGCAACATAGATTCAGTTAAATCTAGCAGAATGCAGTCTAATATCATAGTACTATATATGTGTGTGGGGGGGTTTATTTCCATTGCTTAATCTATGTGTGTATACATGTGTATAGATACATACTATAGCATTTATCTGTAAAATAAAATACTTGGTACTGTGCAATTTCTGTTTCAAACTTCACACTAAATAATCATGAAATATACTTTTAACTATAGCAGACTTCTTTGATTGTAAAATATTCATCCTTTTGTTATAGTTTTTCAATGTTCCTCAAACACTGCGAGTTCACCCTTGAATGCTCATTACAAATTTGCAAGTGAGTAATTAAAGACCAAGCATCATAGAAAGAATATATTATCTATTTAAGGTATAGCACAGCTTCCTGTTCCTATGACAGTCAAGGTTCAAATAGCATAATAAAAACACAATTTGACATGAAGGTAGTCCTTAAGTTATATTGGCAATTGTGACCACGATTGTCAATGTTAAACAATGTGCTCATAAAGCGTAACATTATATGACCACAGTCGCTTGGCGACTGCAACCCTGGTTGCACTCCAGAAACATATGCATCTTTAAACAGAAAAGAAATATGGAAATCTCAGGCAAATTGCATGGGGGGATATCCAGAGGGTGGACACTAGGGAGCAATGGTGGGTGCTAGGATGGGCTGGCAGGGGATACTAGGTGAGCTGGTAAGGGATGTGAGTGGGTGTTAGGGATCACCAGCAATCTGGGGGGGGGGGGGCACATGTAGATGGGAAGATTGCTGCAGGTAGGCATGCAGATATGGGAGTGGAAGATGTGGGAACTATCAGATTCCTGGGATCTCGTACTCCATACTGGGATTGCTCAGGAGAAAAAGTGATAGGACCAAATTTCAAAATCAAAATTGATTTTGCTTGTGGACGACAGCAGAGTAAACCGCTAATGGGATCATGTGACTATGGTTTGCGTCAACATCCTAATTAGGAGTGCCAAATTGAGATTACATGATGGTGTGAGGCTGTGGTGGCTGCAACTGCACAGATCAGTCATATATCCCTTTTGTCTCTGAACAAGAAGTTGTAAATCAAGGACTATTTTTAAAAAATGTAGAAGTATTATTAAAATCAAGTCAGCTAACCATTCAAAGGCACTTCTAGCCTTCTGAAAGGGCCCTAAGACCTGTCAATTAGTGTGGTGCTCTAATGGAGATGTTTTTGGCTATAGGTGACTGGGGCAGTGACAGAAGGAGACACCCCTTCTGTCCCAAGTGGGCCCTAGATTTTTAGTCTATTTAATTTTTGTAATTTTATCTGTTATATCCATATTAATAATTGTTTTTATATCTCTATATTTATTGTATTGCAAGATAGCCAGAGTCGCTGTGAGAGTGTGATGGGCAGCATATAAATTTAATAATAAATAAAAGCTTGATGAAAGAGATGGGTTTTTTCATTTTCATTTGCCTAAACCAATGAATTTGGGGCCAATGAATTTCTTCAGGGTGTATTTTTTGTAGGCTGGGAACCACACAGAAGAAAGCATGTCTCATTTGATGTCACAGCCCTGTTTACATCCATAGATCCGGAATTAGCCAAAGAATTTATGACCACATTGCTCCAAAACACATCTAACTTAATCTAATGTATGAAGATTGAAACACCCAGGATTATGGATTTCATGAATCTCTGCCTAACCATATACTTCCAATTTGATGGACAAACTTACCAACAAATTAAAGGTACATAGTAGAGGTTGTTATGCAACATCTAGAAACCATAGCGTTTCCACAAATACAACCCAAAATATAACCCAGATATGTAGATGACACTTTCACCATAATAAAAAAAGGACCAATTAGAGAACACCCACAGAACCATTAACAACATTTTCAAAGGAATGCAGTTTACCAGAGCAGAAGAAAACAACTACTCACTACCCTGGACATCTGGTCAGCAGAGACCACAGTGGCAAACTAGAAACACAAGTATATCAAAAAAAAAAAAAAAATCACCTGCACCAACTAAGGGCTCCACTACCAAAGCAACAACCCAACTTCCCACAAGACAAACTGTGTAAGAACTTTATTTAGATGAACACAAAATCATTGCTCCAACCCAGAACAGCAGAAATGAAACAGCATCTATACAACAAAATGGATATCCATGCCACTTTATAAAAAAGTGCCAGACCAATCAACTCAATACAGTACAACCAACATAAGCTCTAAAAAAAAATATTACTGCCACTACAACCACATAAAATCAGCATAGCATGCAAACCAAGTAAAGTCCTTCAAAACATCCTAAGTAAACCAAAAGACCCAGCAACCCCAGAAGTTACCCCACAAAATACAGTGTAATGACTACAACAACCACTATATAAAACAAACAAGCAGAAGACTGGTAAAAAGTATGCATGAACACCAACTAGCAGTCAGATGACATGATGAAAACTCTTTAATTTTGCAACATATGGACAGACTTAACCATTGGAAAAGTGTGACTATTTTAGACCAAGCCAAGTCCAAAAACATGAGGGAATTTCTAGAAGCCTGGCACTCTGATGAATTAGTCATCAATAGACATATTGACATAATATCTATGTTGTTGCTTTTTAACCATTTAGTTGGTTCCAGTTCTTAACGACTTTATAGGGAAGTGCTCTCTGTCAAGACAGCTTCTTTCAATTGTTGGATGTTCCACTTTGTATCACATTTGATGTTATCAAACCAGTTTGTTCTTTGCTTGCCTCTTCTTCTTTGTCCACTAACCTACACTAGCATCATTGTCTTTTCCAATGAATTTGCACACATGACATGGCCAAGTAAATCAGATGTAGTTTATGATTTTAGCTTCTTGTGGTATGTCTAATGTTATACAATTTAACACTTCTCTGTCACTTACTTTGGCTGTCCAAGGTATAAATAATTTACACCAGCACCACAGTTCAAAGATGACAATTTTTCGATCAGCCATTATTAGTGTCCAACTCCCATGCTCATATATCATTATAAGGAAGACTATTGCTCTAACTAGGCTGCTTTTTGTATTTATGTCAATATCTTAAACAATATCTATAGGCAATGCAAAAGAAACAGTCAACAAGCCAAAAAAGGGAATAAAAAGACCTAAGCACCTCCCTACTAACAATCAGCATCGAGATGAACATAGATTAACTGTATTTAGAAGGCCACAAGTAGAGGCAATCTCAACAAAGGGAATGGATGTAAAATGTACTATTAAAACAAATTTCACAGCAGCAATGCCAGTATGAATGTGTCGCTGAACTTTTAACTCCAGAGAAGGTACTACAAGATTCAAGATCTCAGGCTATTTTTGACAACCGCCCTCCCCCAAATAATACAGAATCAATATGATAGATCTCTGGCCCTTGAATTATATTTCTTATTTATCTGTAATGTTTGTAGAAGTTCTAGACTAATATTTTGCAAGTAATTTTTCCTAGACTACCACAAGCTCTGAAAACTACCAAGATTGTGTGTGTGTGTGTGAGAAAGAGAGAGACAGAGTAAGGAAAGAAAGATAGAGTGAGAGAGAGAGAATTACCAGAGAGTAGACCATGAGTTTATTGTTATCTGTTGTTAAAAAGGGAGTTATAGTTAATAAAACAACAATAAAAGAAGAGTTATGCAAAAGCAACAAAAAATTTTGCAGCATCTTTAAAAATTATCACACTTGTTATATAAGCACTCATGGAATAGATTGAGATCATCAAAATGACTTGGCAAGGAGGAGATAAGCATTAAAGCAGAATTTTCTACTTTAGACATTGTTTGATGCTTTCTAGCCTTACAGAAAATATTGTTATCCAGACTTCTGGCTGATGTTGCAGTGAGATCGGACACGAGGAGCGTGTCTCCATGCATCCAAGCTGAGTTCTACCCATTAGAGAGCTCCGAAAGGAGCTAAAGCCACTCTGGAGGGGTGGTGAAGAAAAGAGAGGTGCCCTGCAGGTCATGGAGAATCACAATCTCTTCCACTTGATTGAGGGCTTTCTTTCCTCTCCCTCACGACAACAAGAAGAGGCAGACAAAAATGGCTGCTGTGAAGCTGGGACAGCCGAAGCAACAAAGAAAGCACAGGAGCAGTGTAAATGAACAGTGAATGGAACTGGGTGAGATGATTTCTTTTTACCTAAAACCTAATCCTAAAAAGAAAAGAGGGGAAAAATTCAGAAGAATTTTTTAACTATTTGTTAAAGTGGCGAATAATCACATAGAGAAAAATTACAGACCCGAAAGAAAGGAACTAAGAGAGGAAAAGTTAAAAATTCCAAAGCACAGAAAATTGGATGGTTTAATTGGACAGGGGTTAATTTGGAAAGGCATTTTAAAATGCTGGATCTATTTACTTTAATAATTGACTTTGCTTTTATAAATTGAATTAAAATTGGATTAAATACCTGTTAGAACTGAGACAACGCTGAAACCTAAACTGACAGTGCCATCTATTGATGAATGAAACTATACTATAATCTATAAGACCGGAAAATTTTTGATAAGAAAAATAAACATTTATTGGACAACTGTGGTGATACTTACTGTTCTATACTTATCTACTCTATGATTATGGGAGGTTCAACTGTGAAAACAAGGAAGATACCTAAGTAAAGCAACATTTGATTATTAAGATATATGACTAAACATATAGAGGGTATATAAGGAGATATTTGAAGAGCTTCCTGGACTACCTGAACGTCTGATGGAATAATCCTGGGACATAAAAGAACTGTGACTATTGTATTCTTTGAAGAGCAACATTAGGCCCGAATATATGGTTTTTGGATTATTGAGTAAGAGTGGAGTGGACTTTATCAAAACAAGACAAGATGTTCCACATGGGGGAAAATGAGTAAAAGTTCAAAAGAAATACTGTTGATGTTCCAAAACATTAAGGATACTATGACAAAGAATTTTAGGGAGATAAACAATTTAATGCAAAGCATAGATGGGAAATAGAAAATATTTTACAAGGGATAATAAATAAAGATCAAGATGTTCAGGAAAGGGAGGAGACTATGGAAAGAATGGAGGAAAAGACAGACCAGACAAATCAGCAAACAAAACAAGGAGAAGACAATAAGGATAACTAATCCTTATTGGGTTACTAATATAATGACTAATGGAATAAATCAGGGAAAAGTATTTTAAGAGATTTAAAAATGGAATGGGAAGATACCTTTGAAAGAAAGATAGGGGTTTGAGCAGATACTCTGGAGGTTTGGCAGCATAAAATGATAGAGATGGGAGGAGTACTCGGAATAAATAGCAAAAGTGCAGAGGCAGATACAAAGATCCAAGAGAGGTGTATGGGAGGCATGCCAAAAAACAAACAAGAATTGAAATATTAAAATGGGCGAAAGATGTTGGATAGAAAGGAAATGTTTTTTTAATATAATGGGGTCCTGATTAAAAGCTAGAATAGAAGTGGAAATACGGATACACATCACTAAATAATAGAATAAAAGCAATAATTAGAGGTTGAAAGATGGACTTAATATGTATGTTTAAATAATATGGTGATTGATGTCAGGATGGAGTATTGGGATTATGTTTTAATACAATATGTGTGTTACATTAGGATTAGTAAGGATGGCCTGACTAAATAAAATAAATGAAATAATTAAATGGAAAGATTAGAGGTTGAAAGATGGTATTATTACGCATGCTTAAATAATATTGTAATTGGCATTAGAATAGTACATTGAAATACTGAATAATTAAATAATGAAGGACTATATCTTAATGCAAATATGAGTATTAATTTTAGGAGTATATAAGCAATGTAACAAATATTATTGATATCAGTATTGTTATTTGTATTAAAATGAATGATACCCAGGTGCCATATTGTTCATGTATTGATGTTGATGTATATTTTAAAATAAAATAAAAAACATAATTTTAAAAAAGAGAAAATATTGGCATTCTAAAATAAGTAAAATATTCACTGCATTGATTGATTGACCCATCAAGTTGGTGTCAATTGACATAAAAGGTTCTTTAAATTTAATGGCATATGTATCTCTATGGAATAAATTGGAATTTCTGACAGTTGAACCTCATCTTAAGATCTCAGCTCAGGTGGGCTGCAGCAAATGCATTTATTTGATGTGCACTTCCACCCTTACAATTTAGTCTATAATTTAACAATGTGTATTCACCAAAAATGTAAAGTACAATATCTTTATTTATTGTGTGCCAATAATGTACTTTTTCTCCAATCAGGCTTGATTTATAACAGGTTCTGAACAGTTTTGCAAACTAATTGCAAAAAAATAATTCATTACCATAAATGAAGAGAAATCTAAAGTTTTGATCTTTTCCAAACAGTCACAGAGTAATTGGTTTCAATTGAACAAGCTTTCTCCTTAAAGGACTGAGCCCTTTATTTTTATAAATCTATAAAATGGAAAAGTCAAAGTAAGTATGTTGTGTCTAAAGCCAATCACTAATCTAAGGGAAATCTTAATTTCTTTTTTTATTAAAAGTAGCAAATTTGCACAGCAAATTTAGTATCCCAGCATTTTATGGAATTCTACTAAAAGTCCTTAGTACTTATTTTTCTTTCAATACTTTTTTGCACCATATTTTGCTTTTGTCAAACGTTTGGCACGGAAGTGCTTAGTTTTGAATCTAGGTTGAGTTCTTCAAGCATGATTGAGAGCAAACTTGTCTTTAGCTTAAATTATGTACAAACAATACAACAAACAACAAACAAAATTGTTAACTCATTTGGATATCTAACTGAATTATTTGCTCCACCACGGGGAAACAAAGTTTTAAATAACCAGAAAAAAATATTTAAGCTTTTTCTCCATGTATTGATTTAATTCTCTTTGAATCTGATATTGACCAAGCAAGATCTATAGTCAGACAAATACTTCAGTATGGGCAGTATCTTTCAGGCTGATATGTCTATGGAGATTCTCAGTCCTACAGGTTATGGTTGTCCCAAAGGTGCTTTTTTTCAAGAGACAACTGGACTTTCTGGGGTTCTTTTAAGACGTCTCACTTCTCATGCACAGGTACAGTATATGTGGTACCTTGCTCAATAGTAGTAACTGTGAGAGGGATCTTGGAGTCCTAGTGGACAACCATTGAAATAGGAGCCAGCCGTGTGCAGCAACTGCCAAAAAAGCCAACACAGTTCTAGGCTACATAAACAGGGATAGAATCAAGATCACGTGAAGTGTTAATACAACTTTATAATGCTTTGGTAAGGCCACACTGGGAATACTGCATCAGTTTTGGTCACCACGATGTAAAAAGGATGTGGAGTCTCTAGAAAGAGTGCAGAGACGAGCAACAAAGATGATTAGGGGACTGGAGGCTAAAACATATGAAGAATGGTTGCAGGAAGTGGGTATGTATAGTTTAATGAAAAGAAGAACTAGGGAAGATATGATAACAGTGTTCCAATATCTCAGGGGCTGCCACAAACAAGAGGGAGTCAAAATATTCTCCAAAGCACCTGAGGGTAGGACAGAAAGCAATGGGTGGAAACTAATCAAAGAGAGAAGCAACTTAGAACTGAGGAGAAATTTCCTGACAGTTAGAACAATTAATCTGAAACAACTTGCCTCCAGAAACTGTGAATGACTACTTCAGCTTCAACCACAACAATATATAAGCACACAATAGATACAAACTTAGGGTAAACCGCTCCAAACTTGATTGCAGAAAATACGACTTCAGCAATAGAGTGGTCAATGCCTGGAATGCACTACCTGGCACTGTGATTTCTTCCCCAAGCCCCAAAAACTTTAACCTTAGACTGTCTACTGTTGACCTCACCCCATTCCTAAGAGGCCTGTAAGAGGCGTGCATAAGTGCACCAACATACCTACCGTCCCTGTCCTAATGTCCCCTTTTATTCGTAACCATCTCACGTAGTCATAATATTGTCTATACATTTCATGTATTCACAATCATGTTTATACTTTTATCTGTAATCTTATATATGCTTGACTAGATAGATAGATAGATAGATAGATAGATAGATAGATAGATAGATAGAT
>WNWU01000043.1:7324495-7353453 GCA_012654045.1 Ptyas mucosa | reverse complement strand
GATAGATAGATAGATAGATAGATAGATAGATAGATAGATAGATAGATGCTCCAACACTGGAAGTTTTTAAGAAGATGTTGGATAACCATTTGTTTGAAGTAGTGAAGATTTTCCTGCCCAAGCAGGAGGTTGGACTAGAAGACCTCCAAGGTCCCTTCCAACTCTGATATTGTATTGTATTTGTATTGTATTTGTGTTGTGTTGTGTTGTGTTGTGTTGTGTTGTGTTGTGTTGTATTGTATTGTATTGTATTATATTATATTATATTATATTATATTATATTATATTATAATTTATTATATTATATTATACAAGAAGTTTTTTCAGCTCTGACTGGATAGTGGGGAATAGAAGATAGCTGGTCATTTGCATTCTTTTAGTGAGTCACTAAGGCTACCTGGAGGTATATCAGTGTCATCATGGTCACCTCAGTAGTGCAAATGGGCGTGGAGCCTTCTTGGAACTGTTGAAAGGACTGTGTTGTATACTGGAGATAGATGATGTCCTATCCCCCTCCCTCTGTTGAGACAGGGCTGTTTAATTTTGACATAGCTGACCTCTTTGACCCCTCTTTCAAACCAGTGGTCCTCTCTGACCAAAATGTGGACTTTGCTGTCTTCAAAAGAGTGGCCTTTGTCTTTCAGGCTGATAGTTCATTTGCAAGATTTCATTGACAAGATTTAGAATCTTTGTAGAGTACAGAGACAAAGCCTGAGCAGTTCACCAATGACTTCTGGATGTTTCTTCAACTTATGGCCACAGTCGGTACCAGAATTTTTGTTGTAAGGCAGTGTAGTCATAAACCAAGTCATCACACGATTGGACCTGATTTTATGACTATTTTTACTATGATCATTAGGCAAATCAATCATTAAACAAATCAGTTGTTAAGAAAATCACATGGTTAATGAGTGACTCAAGTAGTTGTGAAGCAAATCTGGCTTCCCAATTGACTTTGCTTAGTCAGAAGTTAGCTGGGAAGGTTGCAAATCACAACTGAATGACTGCGGACACAATCATCATAAATGCAAACCGGTTGCCAAGTGCCCAAATTATGATCACATTTATGTGGGAATAGCATAATTCCCACATGCGAATAGCATCATAACTAAAAAGACTGATCACTTTTAGATCATTTTTTCTGAAGCCAATCATAACTTCGAATTGTTGTTAAATGAACAGTGGTAAGTCAAGAACTATTTAGAGGAAAAGTCATGTTAAATCTAACTGTAAAAGTTCATCGTTTAGCCCATTTTGTGGTGGTAGTGATCAGATTCGGCTTTAGAAAATCACTTCCTACATGTAAAAAGTGTATACTGACATATTTCAACCACATAGGATATGGAGACAATTACATTCTGGATGCTACGCGCTAACTGAAAAGCTTCAGAAAAACATATGTCACATTCATTCCATGACAAGGTTGACCTCTTTATATTTCTCTAAATTTGTTTCTAACATTAATATAAATAATATCTTGGATAAACATTTCTCCTACATTTTAAAAGCCTTTTATTACATCCGTTTTGACACAACTCAATGCTGCAACCTAAAACCATTACAACGTGAATACACTTGGAATCCTGAATTCCCATTATGATTCATATTTGTAATATTAGATGTAATAAATATTTCAAAATTTATAGTCAGAAAGATGGTCAAATAGATACCAAACTTTGTATGTTGTTTATATGTATGTTTGATAGTGATTTTTTTATTAGTTATTTCATTTATATATTAAATGTATTTCTTTGCTCCACAGTCAAAACACGGTCATTCCCAATAATAATATCATTTATTGTCAAAAACTATTGTGGCAGTAGATACATAAATCACGAACTGGCCTTTACTATTTAACTAGATTGGTTGCCCATTGAAAATAATTATACATTAAGACATATAGTGAATACTTTAAAGAGCCCTCAAAAAAATTATAAATATGTGTAAAAATTATATTTTAAACATTTTTCATATGTTTCAGTTTCTAAACTCTTAAAAATATGTATTTTTTATTTTCAAAAATCTTTATTCAATGTATGTCTTTTTTTTTTTACAAAATTAATTTCAAATTAGGCCAACCCCCATGTGCCTCTTATTAAACTTTCTGAAAAACTGTTCTTATTCAGTGATTTTACTGTGAAGAGCAAACACAACATAGACATAAGGCTATCTGAACGCTTTATTCGCTACATTTAGAATATTAATAACATTCTTCCCAGAAGTTGTCACATCAAGTAAAAGATCTTTATTCCAGATTGTCTTTTGGGGCCAAATTGAGACTGGATGCATGCATTTAATAAATTGTAGTCTCAAGTAGTCATTTTTGTAAATAATTAGCTTCAGTGGAAGAATAAGTTAGCATATTGTATGCATCTAATGTTGCAAATGTACATACTGCAAACTTTCCTATTAATCAACAGTCAAGCACTGTAAGTTGGGTCTCATACATAATGAATTGTGCTTAAGCCTCCTGGGTTTCATTGATAGAAAAATAAGAGAAAACACAAGTGTAGTAAGCTTTTGAATAAAATTTAACTAGATTGCTGTGCATCCTGTAATTGTTTTGGAATCATCAGGGAATAGACAATTCATCTGCAATTTTGGTGGTAGTTTTGCCTTCATCTATCAAAGAATACTATTTAAATGACATTAAGGTGTTGAAATAACTACTTTAAAAAATCTACATAGAATGTTAATAATACGTGTTTTATGTGTTTTGCCCCTTTCTTCTACCCTTTGAAATGGTGTGTGTGTGTGGGGGTTTGTGTGTGTAGAAAATATTTTCATGTCATTTTTAAGTATTTAAATACTTATTTTAATTTATTGTCTTCTTTTTGTAAACTGCTCTGAAAATATGATTGGAGAGTGATAAAAAGTCCAATATTCAAGATTATTCAAATTCACCTGAGAAATTTAATTTGTGTGCATTTAAAGGTAACAAGAATGTGTAATATTTACTTCCTGGATTAGGTTGCTGACACCGAGTAGATTATGAAATGTTGAAATTGTAAAAGCACAGTGTGTTAATTTTCTGGTTAAGTAATACTTCAGATTTATTTATTTGCTTATATAGAGCTAAGTGCCAAGAAAAATGAAACACTTCCTTGGAGTTGGGGCTCTGAGGAATTTGCTTTTCTTAAGATCTAGTTAGAGCTTTGTAAGCCTTCCATCTAATAAGATCTCATTCTCTAAGCACCTTCCCAATGTTCTGGGCTACAGTTAACAGACTTCTCCAGTAAGCATGCCCATATAGAACAACACTCCACAAGATGATGCCCATCAGATCTCTTGGAAGTACAATTTGCCTACAGCACAATCCGGGCTGTTGTTCTAAATGTGTGCCTGCACTCCCCATGTGTCTTCCACTTCTGGACCATGAACTCTCAATGTTAAACTTTAATATATAGTATCAGTCCTATTTTTCCCCATTAGTCTACTCTACTGATTTGATCTCAACAACCTTGATATTCTGGAGAGGATTCTGCCTTCAGAAAATCAAGAGAGTTGACTATTCTTAGGAAGATTTCAAAGTCATTTGTAGATTATTTCTCAGGAAATCGATTATAATCGTACTAGTATGGTTGAAGATTCTATAATTTGCCTTCCAAAATGATAACAATTGTCATATTGTGAAACTTTCAGAAGGAGCACCAAATGTTTGAATAATAGTATTTTATGGCAAAATACCATCCTGCTCAAAAAAATAAATGCATGAACCCAAGCACCACAATTCATCAGTATTGATCCGCTACAATTAACATTTATATTCATCATAACTTATTTCATTGTGACTTTCCTTATATAAAGATGGTAGGGATAATCATTCTAATTGATTCCTAGGCTATGGAATGTATTTCCTAATGAGATATGTTTGGCTTCCATTGTCACTGGATTTAGGAACAGGATAAAAATGCAAGCATTTTCCCAATATTTTAATTGTTAATTAGTTAATGATTATATAGTGGTTTTAATTTTAATTTTGGTTTCAATTGTTTTTTACTGTAGTTTGTATTTTTTTGTCAGAAAACATAAATTTTGCAATAAACAGAAATTCATTATTAAAAAAATTAAGATAAACATTTGCAACCAATAAAAAACATGCAAGAGTAATAAGAATACAATTTTATTTAATAACATTTTTAAAGCACATAAAGGAAATACTTATATGAATATCAAGTAAAACACATACACATTTATGAATGTGGATTACGAAATCAATATCACTTGTACACATTCTTCAAGTATCTTTGCTCCCTTCTACAAGAAGCAAGGATCATCTAGCTACTTTAACAAAGGATAATAGTGTGATTATACAATTTTCTAAAATCCAAAATGGAGCATCTCCCTTGCCAATGTTGTGTTAAAAACATGTCTGCTCAAAATTGTCTCTTTGCATACTTTGCTGTAGCAGCAGTTTCTATGATTGGCATGTGAAAATTACCTTTTCCTACTTGGTTAAGGTCTTGTATGCTCTCTGGGTAAAGAGAAAATCAGCAGGTTTTTAGATTTCAGTACAAGACAAGAAGTCATTATTTGAATTCTCTGCCAACTGGGGAAAGTCCCAAGAATTTTTGAGCAACCTACTGCTGTTTGATAATGATTTGAACTTATAGGCACCAACATTTTAAGTCCAGACTAAGGTTGGACATTGGGTACAAAATGAAAAGTAGATGTAACAAACTATTTTTCATTTAATCAAAATTTTTAAAGGGTTTTACTATATCATATTATTCCTCTTAATTGAAGATAAACATAACTTTTGCAGAAAAACAAAACACTCAAAAAAACAATAAGTATCCAAACCTAAAAAATCATTGGGGTGGAAAACTATTATAAAAACATATATGAGGAAAAATAGGGAGTTGAGATATTAAGTTTAAATTTGAAATATTCATTTTAAGGCTAATATTACAACTACAGTATAGAAATTCTGCTGATTCTCTTTTCAAGTGGAGAAATGGATAAGATTGCAGGCTTAATTTTAATTAAGTGCTGGTGGGGTGAAAAGAAGAGATATTTGTATTTTCTAGAGAAGTGGAATATTAAACCCAAGCAATTCTATGGATGCAAATTCCCAATAAAAAGTACAATTAGATAATACAATATCTAGGATTTAAAAAGAAGGATCGGTTCAAATAATCAAGTACAATTAGAATATCTAAGGGGGGGTTACGCAAGCCCAGCTTGATGGAATAGAAAAGTTTTGAGGGCACGGCGAAAAACACGGAGATCTGGTATCCTACATATCTCTGGGGGCAGGTCGTTCCAGAGGGCAGGTGCTTCCCCTGGCTGACGGCACCCTGAGGAGTCCCTCTCTATGGGAGTGTACTGGCTGGTGGGAGGCTATTGGCGGCAGAAGGCGGTCTCCTAAGTACCCAGTACCTATGCCATTGAGCGCTTTAAAGGTGGTAACCAGCACCTTGAAACGCACCCGGAAGACCACTGGGAGCCAATGCAGCTCGCGCAGGAGGGGTGTTACATGGGAGCGCCCCATCACTCCCATAATCCCCCTCACGGCCGCATTCTGCACCAGTTGGAGCCTCTGGGTGCTCCTCAAGGAGAGCCCCATGTAGAGAGCATTGCAGTAATCCAGGCGGGAAGTGACAAGTGCCTGAATGACTGTGCGTAAGGAGTCCCGATTCAGAAAGGGACGCAACTGGCGAATCAGGCTAACCTGATGAAAAGCCCCCCTGGCCACGGCCGTCGTATGCTCTTCTAAAGACAGCCGTGCATCCAGGAGGACGCCCAAGTTGCAAGCCTTCTCTGTGGGGGCTGGTAACTCGCCCCCAATAGCCAGCAATGGCACCAGCTGGCTATATTGGGACGCCGGAAGCCACAACCACTCGGCCTTGGAAGGGTTGAGTTGAAGCCTGTTTCTCCCCATCCAGACCCGCACGGCCTCTAGGCACCAGGACATCACTTCAAGGACGTCGTTGAGATGGCCTGGGGTGGAGATGTACAGCTGAGTATCTTCAGCATACTGATGGAACTCCACCCCAAAACCACAGATGATCTCACCCAGCGGCTTCACATAAATGTTGAACAGAAGGAGTGAGAGAACCAACCCCTGCGGCACCCCACAAACAAGGCACCTCGGGGTCGACCTCTGCCCCCTGTCAACACCGACTGTGACCAGTCAGAGAGATAGGAGGAAAACCACTGTAGGACGGTGCCCCCCACCCCTAACCCCTCCAACCGGCGCAGCATGATACCATGGTTGATGGTATCAAAAGCCGTTGAAAGATCTAATAGGACTAGGATAGAGGAACAACCTCTATCCCGAGCTCTCCAGATATCATCCACCAACACGACCAATGCCGTTTCCGTGCTGTGCCCAGGCCTGAAGCCGGACTGGAGCGGATCTAGATAGACAGCTTCATCCAGGTACTGAGGAAGCTGTCGCGCCACCACACTGACATATTCCTTGGATAAATAAATATATTTTCATTTGTATGCTGCAGAAAGCACAAACCAAAAAGAGGAGTAGACTTTTCAGAGAAAATGATAACTTTATTATACTGTACTTCTATCCTACTTCTTGGCAATGCACAGACATATTTCCTTATCCTTTTGTCTTTTTTTATTTATATATATATATATATTTTGCTTTGTGGTATTC
The DNA here is from genome assembly GCA_012654045.1 of Ptyas mucosa. Lineage (NCBI taxonomy): Eukaryota > Metazoa > Chordata > Lepidosauria > Squamata > Colubridae > Ptyas > Ptyas mucosa. The sequence goes on along the minus strand of WNWU01000043.1, from coordinate 7,346,834 downwards.
CTTAGTTCAAGCTTCATTCAAGCAAAATTTGCTTTCCCCAATAGTTTGTATAATTTTATTTTATATAATTTTATTCATCTTTTTCTAATCTGGCATGCATCATACATGTTGGTGGGTACCACTTAGGAAATCGTATCTATTTGTTGCTCTTTAGGTATTTACTCCTACCTAAATATAAAAAAATGTGTTCCCTTTTTCTCAACTATATGCCTAGACATTCGCTGACTTTGAAAATATTATAAGGAGATATTTTATCTCCCCAGGCTTAAATAACACGATACATAAAGGAGATATGTGTGACCTATTCACCAGAGTTGGAAACTGAAGTGCTTTATTCCAAATTTCTTTTCTTTCTTTTCATATTTATTTTCTCTGTACCCCACCCCTTCTCTTTTGTATTTGGATTTTTGGCTTGCCTGAAATTTCTTTTACATAATGGCCTTTCTTTGTTGTACTGTGTTTAAGCAACTTGGTTATAGTGAAACTCCGCAGTTTTAAAATGAATGCTACTGTGTTACTCTTTCAACAGAGTGGAGGCCTCAATATCATGTGAAGTATGTGAAGTCACAGGGGAAATGAAGGAACCACTGAAACAATGTATAGCTTGGCTTCAAGCTTATTTCACTGAGCCCCAGTTAATGCTGAAACTTCCAGTGCCTCCTTTTCACCATTATCTCCTAGAACAAGGTACGTATGTCTTGTAGTGTAATATTTGGCACTTATTATATGATGTGCACTTCTTTGTTTTTTTATAAAGTCTGTACTTGGCTTTTGGGTAACACGTTAGAGCTTAAAATCTGCAAAAAGTTATGATTTTATTTTATTGATATCAATAAAATATTTCGCCTGGCTGGTTTGGAATGAAGGGGTTTTAAAGGGGATTTTAAGGGTCTTTTTATAATCTTATTGAGCATTTTTAACATTGATTTTGCTTGTTTTTATTGTTGTGAGCTGCCCTGAGTCCTTTCGGAGATAGGGTGGCATACAAGAATAAATAAACAAATAATAAAATAAATAAAATAAAATAAAATAAAATAAAATAAAATAAAATAAAATAAAATAAAATAAAATAAAATAAAATAAAATAAAATAAAATAAAATAAAATAAAATAAATACAGTGGAAGTCTGTACTGGTTTGCTAATCCTGTTTGCTGAAACGTCTAAAACACAAGAGTGTTTCTCAATCACAGCAACTTTAAAAACGTATGGCTTTCAACTCCCGGTGTTCCCCAGTCCGCACAACGTAAAATGGCTGAGTTTGAGAAATTTTGTGCTAAAAAAGAATGCTTTGGTGGGATTCAGTTACATGACCCAGTCATCAGATCTTCATTTAATGACGCTAGAGCTGAAGAAGCTTCTTGGATGAGAAGCGAAACGTCTTCAAAGAAAAACAAGAAAGTCCAGTTGCCTCTTGAAAAAAAGCATCTTTGAGACTTTAATGACAATAGTTTAATTATCATCTGAAAGAAACTGCATGCAATAAAATAGAGTTTCAAGTTCCATATTTCTAAAAGGTGCTATTTGTTTCTATTGTTAAACACAAGAGAAGTAGGGATTTTGCTTTTTCTGACAGAGGGCATCAGGGAGAGTCACCTGCAGTGACTAGCAGCATGTTCCTTAAGCTCCTTGAAATTACTGGGGGGGAGGGAGAATTAAGAAAAAATATTTTAACCAGATTAATATTTATTGATATTAGTGGCTTAAACTAAAAATAGGTTTAATTGAATTTTAGCTTAAACTCTGCACACACGTGTTTTGTTTCCTCATTTCGAACTCTGGAAGGATGTTTGAGGAGAACACCAATTTATTTGTCTTGTACCTTTACACACACAAAAAAAATTCATATACTGAAATTATATAATTAATATTATTGGCTGAATTAATAGAATGTAGATCCCTCACATATTTATCAGAAATACTGTGGGAATTTTCACTAGAGATAGCCAGAGTCCTCCTGCTTCATTTCTTACATTGCTTTTGTGCTGATTGGCTGTCCCTTCATGCAGCTCTTAAACTTGCCAGTTTTGCAGTGATGATTTCAAAAACTAATGTGGGAATGGCTATATGATTTGTTTTTGTTGCAGTTTGTTCATCTCATTATGGGAAATAATTTTTACTCTTCAAAATGAGCGATGTTAATATACTGTACTAGCTTTTGTTTTACATATGTGTTGGCGAATATCGTTGCATTTAGATCCTCTTTTTTGCATTCTATTACTCCAAAATACATATTTAATTTGCACTTATATTCAGATGTGGATTTATTCTTCAGTTGCTTTGAATAATAAATGTTGATGTATGTTAGGAATTGCATCCCCATCTATTTTGACTGGTATTTTTCTGTAAAATTGACAAAGCTTTCCTTGGCTACAGCTATATCAAAATATAAATGAAGCAAAATTGATGAATCTATTGTCAATTTGTTGTTGCTATTTTCTTGATAAAACCCCCTTTATAGTTGCAGTCATAACCATATATGCGAAGGAGCAAATTGACAAAAATTAATGGGATTGCTTTACCTTTATTTACTAAATTGTTCCTATATGCAGTTGTTAAAAGCCAGGCTAGAAATACTTCAAATTACAGCCTCCTTGACATTTGATCCTCTCTGAGCTTTTCATATATAAATATTTAAGAATAAAAAACAATGCAGAGCTGGGGATTATGGAAAGGGATCTTATGTATTGCAGTGACATTTTAGCAGATAGTAGAACATTTACAGAAGAAAAAAAACAGAACAGGTTGTTCTCTGGCTAGGCAGAAATTTTAGTTATTTTTGCATGGCGATAGAGTGATGAAACTAAAAAAGGCAAGCATGATACAGTGATTAAGTTGTTGAAGTAGCACCAAAGAAATACACACTGAAGTCCATTTTCTGTCACTGGGCGATTTGGGGCTATTCATTCTCTTAGCCCAACCCACTGAAAAATGTTGTAGTTTCGGAGAAAGATAGGAGAAAGGAACACTATGCACACAGCCTTGAGCAAGATATAAATCTAATAAATATACCCCTTTTCAGAGCAAAATATTCATCATGTAGCTCCTAATTCCGGACAGATGTTAATTTATTTTCCTTTTGAAATGTTACATTATCTGATTGTTCACTAGCAGATTCTTCTTGAATGAGTCCCCCCCCCGTTTCAATATTACACATATCCATTATTCTGTTAGTAATCCTTAAAGTGGAATAGGATCTGTACTAATGTTTGAATTCATCTGATAGATTGCTTGACCAGCCTTTTTCTATGGGAACCATTTTCCCACAGAACTATTTGAAACCTTGGATACTTTTCCCAGATACCCCATTAATTTGAACTTTTTGGTCTGGCTTTATACATTGATTTGGCATTTGATCACCATGATGTTCCAAGAGAGAGACATGGAGGAGCACAACCCTGTTGAAACTCTTAGCCATTTCAGAAGTTAAAAGAGAAATAGGCAATGTAAGCCCTTTGACACTTCTCAGTACCTTTCTGATTGTGCTGCTGAAATAACATATTGTGATCAACTCAAAAAGTTAATATGCACAATCTGTAGCATGTCCTGGAATAACCTACATTTGTTTCGCCTTTTCCCCCACTTTCATCCCATTCCCAAAATAGAAAATCCTGAAGCTATCTTCATGTGTAACCCTGATTATTTTGTAATCTTGTACTTTGACACACACCCTGCCCCCCAAAGATATCCATTTACCAATTAACTAAAAACTATACATCCCTAGAATGGGGTGAAAATAAATAAAGTTATATCTGCCTGAGATTAAATTGTTACTTTCACTAAAAAAAAATAATAATCTAGGGAGTACTTACAACATGTAATGCAGAATGTTTGGATCACTGAGCCCCTTATTTTTTTTGACCTGATATTTCAGTGTTCAGGTAAACCTCTTGCATTAGATGTATTTTTATTTGAAAGGTATTAATTTCAAAGAAAGGACAGATTGTAACACTTAGTGACCTTTCAGAGGTCAAGTGGAGTTCCAAGAGGTATTTTTTCTTTCCATTTCTCTCTGAACTAGAATTTAAACTGAAAGCAGGCATACATACTTTATAGCTGGAAGAGGACTGTTAAATAAGAGTGCTAATCATTATTTTTGATGGTAATGGTAAATAGTCGCAAAGTATGGCATTTTATAAAAAGTTACACAGTTCCATATTATCTATCATCCATACATACACAGCGTAGCAGTCACAGATCTGGCACAGTTTTTTTTTTACATCAAAAAAAATATAAAGACAAACATCAGCCATGTCAAAATTACAATACAATCTGTGCAGAATCTGGTCAGGTCTCTACAGTTCTGGTCTCTACATTCTCATGATATGGGGAATCGTATACAATTCACAGAGATCTTCTTCTTGGGAGATATTAATGAATTAAGAACACTAATGACTGAAGTATAGCATGTAAAACAGTAAATGTTTTTTAAATGTGATGTTATAAAACTATAAAGCCAAGGCCAACATATCTTTAATCCTCACAGGGACAAAGAGGACACGTAGCTCTGATTCAGTATCCTTCATTTTTATTTATTTTATTTATTTTATTAGTCTTATTTCTATGTCACCCACTCTCCGAGGACTCTGGGCAGCTTACACCAAAGACAGTATACTAAATAGCATATTGCCCCCAACAATCTGGATCCTCATTTTACCCACCTCGGAAGGATGGAAGGCTGAGTCAACCTTGAGCCGGTGAGACTTGATCCGCTGATCTGCTGAACTAGCAGTCAGCTGAAGTAGCTGCAGTATTGCACTCTAACCAATGCGCCACCTCGGCTCATTCATCAATTAAGGAGAAGTTGGATTCTGTAAAATCCCATTGGGGTGATCATTTGGGGTGTCAGGTCACAATAACTTAAAGCACATTATAATTTTTCCTGTGAAATCTGAAAATTGTCTTGGAATAAAAATTAGTGTCATTAGTTGACCTAGTATATCCAAACAAAATCATTAACAGATATCAACTCTATTCTATTTACCCATTACATCAAATCTTGGCCATATTGGAATATTAGAAAAAATATCCCTTAAGTATTCAGTCTAAAGATTTTCTTGTGGTCTAAAATTTTGATAGGCACAATTATATAATAGGCCTCGTGTCCTTTGAAGTAAGTCGTTTGCAACATGTGGATTCTACTCTAAACTCAAAAATGTTCTACATAAGTAATTGTCAGGGTTGAGCTGGACATACTGACTTTTTCAGAAGATGAGCAAGCTGATGGCAATTTGAAGCCAAGGAACCAAGTACCTGCATTAATCAAGAAATAACAGATTCAGGCCCTGTAATTCATGATCCTGATGTGAAGGATATTGGCCTACAACTGAAAACAAGGCTCCCTAGCATTCTGGAGGACAGGACATAATTTGGAGAAACTAAGGCAAAAGAATAGCTGCTTGCAGAAGGCAACTTGACTGTGAAGTCTGACTCATTAAAATATCTGTTAAGTTTTACATAAATCTGAGTGGGAATAAAGAAATTTTGGATTCTAAAGGCCACCTGAGATCCTCTGAGAAAGCAATTTGTGTCATAGCCAGTTTTGAAACCACGTATTGTATGTATCTGAACTCCTTAAGTATAGATAGTTTTGTTAACTGCAACCAACTCTCCCTTGGGACTTTTCCTTTGTATTTGGAGAGTTGAGTCTGAGTTGTGACTCTCAGTCTGTTTTCAGACAGCAATACTTTTTGACCCCTTAACAAGCATGAAAGACAATCTCCAAATATCTAAGGTCATAATTTGCTCAATAAAGTTTTCATTAATTTTCATTACTCTGCATTTCTAAATGATCTCTTTGCAAAGATAGTAAGAATAGGAAACAGTGATTCTTTATGTTCTCTTAGTCCAACAAGAGAGATGTTGTCCATAGTTCTTTGGACAATCATTACTGTTAAAACAGAAAAACAGCAGCAATAGAGCACAGCCCTGCCCAAAATAGAAACTGGAGCAGCAACTATTGGTTGCTGTCATTCTTAACATACACGTTAGGTATTTTCATACATTGAAATATATTTTGCATAATAACAAAAAAGAAAGAAATATCAGAACTACCTCATTCTGAATTTTAAAAATAAATAATAGGTGAAGTAGAGATTTTTTTCCCAAATAAAAAGATCTTGACTGACATTGGATAAAAAGAATACCATAATGAAAGAACGGATTCTTTTGCAAAACAGAAGATATTTTATTAGAGAAGAAAATGCAAATTTTAATTGAGAAAAAGATGAGTGAGTAAGCTGAATTCAACAATGAGAGGACTGATTCTAGTGTCTGGATTGTCAACCAGGATTATATCCAGAGGCCATCTTCCTTAGTAAAATGAGACTAGTACAAACCAGCTAGTTTGTTAAAGAAATGAAAAGAAAATTAGGCACCAAAAAGTGACTAATAGTAGCCCTCAAGCAGTAGAGAGCAGTGACCTCAGAATTAAATCTTTCGGAAGTTTACATTTTTCTTTGCCGAGTTGCTCAGCAGATCACAGTGCAAAAGGTGCCCAGACCTCTAATTTAGAGAAAAGGCTTCCTAGCTGTGCTTTAATTTAAGTTCCTGAGGTTATGTTATGCATCAGACATGTTGTCCACATTGACAAGACCAGTTAACAGATTTTTTTGCATTTCTTTGTTATCTTTTTGTCTATGCCAGTAGCAATTATTTAGTATGAAATTCAAAGGTGAATAATTCTTCTCATGCTGCTGGCAAAGTATGTATATGCAGAACCAGAGAGCAAATTTAGGGTTTGAGGGTGCTGTTCTCTGCTGACTTTTTTTAAAACAGTCCTCCAAATTTCAGAGCCAACCTTTGAATTTGAAGGCTTGTGTGGAAACATAACCTGATAGGTAGGTAGGTAGGTAGGTAGGTAGGTAGGTAGGTAGGTAGGTAGATGATAGATAGGTAGGTAGGTAGGTAGGTAGGTAGATAATTTTTCTCCACTTTGAGAAAATCACCATCACACCCAGAAGAAACAGCAGCAGTATTATAAGTCACTTAAGATCATATCCTGAAAAAGGAGATACAGCTGCAGTAAATAAAGTGAATTTACCCATGTAGTATGGCTGTATTAATGTTATCCTTCTCATCTTTCCTATTACCATCTCCTATCTTATGATTTATCATTTTGTTGTTTGTATCGTATGATGGAAAGACTGAGAGCTTATGCACCAGAGACAAACACCTTCTGTGTCCAATCACACTTGCCTAATAAAGAATATTCTATTGAATATTCTATTCCATTCCATTCCATTCCATTCTATTGACAAGTAAATGCCTTAAGGAGGCATTTTCTACAGAAGGCCTTCACAGGGAAACAAGTAAAATAATAACCATTCCTTCCCAGTTCGACCAAAAAATAAATAAAATTAAGAAGTCATATTACTTTTTGAAATGTAAATATTTATCTTTAAAAAGTTGTTAAAATCACATGTGGCTGTTCCAAGAGGTGCAGCTTACTGATGGGTGTTGTTCTTCTAAGCGCTTAGTCTAAATTTGTCTTGTCATGATTCTCTCCACGTTTTGGAAATACAATATAGTATGATATAGGTATCATATCCAAGTTAAATAGAAGAGTTAGTTAGGGCGGCTGAAGGCAATTCAAAATGACAGCCGAGCTCAATGTGATTGAACAGAGTAAAAAAGGACAAGCTATCTCTTTACCTGCGGCATCATTTCTGTTGAAATTTGGCTATCAGTAAGCTAGTGGTAGGATTTTTCTTCAACCCAATCCCTTTTTAGCTCTGCAGTTATCTGTTGAGCCATTTATTTGAGAATAGTCTTTAATGAAATCCTGGCACATGAATAATAAGATGAATACTTCCCCTAGGATTTTTTGCCAGTGAACCCTGGAAAATAGTCAGAATGCATTTCCAGCTAAAATCACTTGATATACAGCAAAGTAGTGACATGGAAACAGGGAGATTGTGGGATCAGGGAAGAAAATAAAATTGCAGTGTCCCAACTAAAGAGACTGCTGGAATCTGTTTAATTTTTTTTTAAAAAAATCTATGCTTTAATATATGGGTGGGAAAAAACTTAATACAATCTTAATCTTAGCAGTATTTTCCATCTTACAGTGACTATGATGGAGAAGTCTACAGAACCGGCTAGTTTGCTGCGAAATATAGAACAATATTTCCCCTGTGGTTTTGTTTTTGTTTTGTGTTGTTTCATTCTGTTTAGAAGAACATTTGCCCACAAAAATAGAAGGGCAGAGATCAAATGTTCCCTAGATTTTTGCTTCATTTTTACTGCTGAAACAATGTGACATGTAAATGTTCTAAGAGTAGTAGAGCTATAGTTTTTAGAGTGTTTTAGTTTTTAAACATAACATTACAGTTCAATGGAAAATATCACTATTAACGGAACAACAGTAGATACACTTCTGATATTTGAACACAAACTAAGTAAACTATTTAGATTAGAAATGTTACAGGTCATATATTTTCTCTTTATTTAAACTATAGCTTAAAAATGTTGAACTTCATGAGATACTAGTACTGAATGAAGCTTGAAGGCTTTAAACCTTCAGATGCCATTTTATTGATTTTGACTTGCTATCAACTCTTGCACTCAAATTAAGTGGGAAAGAAATAGCTGATAGGGAAAAATGTAATTCTTCAGAGCTTAGAGTCCAGTGAACTACTTTTCAGGGGCAGTAGAAATCTAGGTTTATTGCTTTCCAAAGCTACCTGTGGAAAAAGGGGGGTGGGGGAGAGAACTGATCAAAAGAGCAGGAAGAAATAGAAGACACCCATGAATTTAAAGACATGGTCTAGACTGTCAGATGTCTTGAATCAATACATAGAGGTCACTGCATGGCAAGCATGAACAGTTTACATAGCAGGAAGTTGATAACTACTGTTCATCTCAGTGATTTGTAACATGAAGAGAAAAAGACCCTTGAAATTGAAAGAAACAGGAGGAAATCAGAAGCAAAAGCTGACCCATGATTTAATTGCAGTGTCTTCTGTAAGCAGTTTTTTGACATTGAGCATGAAAAAAATGAAATACAAATATATCTTGAAAGATTGATTTCTGGACCATAGTAGGTTTAGTGTTCTCAGTCAGGGACACAAAGCTGATTGGAGTTGGGCAGCATCCAAACTGAATAAAATAAAATAATCAAATCAAATTAATCAGTGCTACTGGAAAGTAAAAGTTTTTCCTTTTTTGGAAAAAGGAAAACCTGTTCGTTTTGCCATTTTATCCAGTTGAAAATGGAAGAACAAAAATCTATATTACACTAGGTCCATGATGGCGAACCTATGGCACACGTGCCACAGGTGGCACGCAGCGCCCTCTCTGTGGGCCAAGGAGCCATCACCCCAGTTCAGCTCCACTGTACATGCACATGTACTTCCCGCCAGCCACCTGGTCATCGGGTCTGCCGTCCATGTGCAGGGGGCAGGCCACATGCGGGCCATGTGCGCATTGCATTTGGGGAGTTTGGAAGTGTACACATTTGTGCATGCACTTGCGCTTTGGGCACTCAGTCCAGAAAAGGTTAGCCATCACTGCACAAGGCATTCCTAAAATCAAAAGGCAAATTTGGAGTTACTGTCTCTGGATGTGTTACTATATTCACCTTTTCTCTAGATGTGGTACGTCTTTGTGTTGGTTACCCCCTAACTTTATCAAAAGGTAAACAAACTCTAGTTTTATAAATTTATTATTTTAAATAGAGTATTTCATTTATAAAATGAGTATATTCATTTATATTCATCTAAGCTAGTCAGCTTCTTCTATTCCAATCAGTATCTCTTCTGCCATACAGAATATGCCATATGCCTAAAACAATCCCAATTTTTTCTTTATTCAATCAATTTGGGCTTCTTTTGCACAAAATAGTATAATGTATCCTTTTTTTAAAAGACAAATTCCACTGCATGCTAATTTTGGCATGTCTATCACTGAATACTCTCATACATATACAAATTATTGAAATAAATTCCTTTTGTTAAATTGTTACTAAGTATTATATATTAGTAATAAACTCCACTAAAATTAGGGAGCTCAACTTATTCTAAAATCTGCAGCTGCATGGTATGGAGAAAAGCTATTTACAAATAGTTTTCAACCCACAACCACAATTGGGACTCCAGTTGGGACTCCAGAATTCCATCGCTAAGCGATGCATCCATTAAGGGAATCACACCCAATTCTATTACCTTTACTACCACATTTATTAAGCAAATCTGGATTTTCCCATTAGCTTTGCTTCTTGGCGCATAAAAAATTGTAAATGGTGGTCACGTAACAGAACAGACCCCTTCATGGATTACTGCCTTGTCATGGAGAAGGGGCTTGCGTAGCTCAACGAAGCTATGAGCTATGTCGTGCCGTGCAGGGCCACCAAGACGGACAGGTCATAGCAGAGAGCTCTGACAAAACGTGATCCCCTAGAGAAGGAAATGGCAACCCACTCCAGTATCTTTGCCATGAAAACTTCATGGACAGTACCAAAAGGAAAAAAGATACGATGCTGGAAGATTAGCCTCTCAGGTCAAAAGATGTCCAATATGCTACTAGAGAAGAGCAGAGGGCTAGAACTAGTAGCGTCAGAAAGAATAAAGTGACTGGGCCAAAGCCGAAAGGACATCGGCTGTGGATGTATCTGTGGTGAAAGGAAAGTCCGATGCTGCAAAGATCTTTTCTGTATAGGAACCTGGAATGTAAGATCCATGAATCAAGGCAAGCTGGACATGGTCAAAAAAGAGATAACAGGACTGAAGATCTTCAGAATCAGCGAACTAAAATAGACAAGAATGGGTGAATTTAATTCAGATGACCATCAGGTGTACTACTGCGGGCAAGAATCCCTCAGAAGAAATGTAGTAGCCTTCATAGTCAATAAAAGAATAGGAAAAGCAATACTGGGATACAATCCCCCAAATGACAGAATGATCTCAGTTCGAATCCAAGGCAAACCATTCAATAACACAGTAGTCCAAGTCTATGACTCAACCACTGGTGCTGAAGAGGATGGAATTGACTGGCTCTATGAAGCCCTACAACACCTTCTAGAATTAACACCAAAAAAAGATGTCCTTATCATCATAGGGGACTGGAATGCTAAAGTAGGAAGCCAAAAGATAACTGGAATAACAGGCAAGTTTGGCCTTGGAGTACAAAATTAAGCAGGGCACAGGCTGATAGAATTTTGTCAAGAGAACATGATGGTCATAGCAAACACTCTTTTCCAACAACACAAGAGACGACGCTACACATGGACATCACCAGACAGTCAACACAGAAATCAGATTGACTATGTGCTCTGCAGCCAAAGATGGAAAAGTTTTATACAGTCAGTAAAAACAAGCCCAGGAGCTGACTGTGGCTCAGATCACGAGCTTCTCATTGCAAAAGTTAGGCTTAAATTGAAGAAAGTAGGGAAAAGCACTAGGCCACTCAGGTATGAACTAAATCATATCCCTGATAAATATACAGTAGAGGTAACAAATAGATTTAAGGAATTAGATCTGATAGACAGAGTACCTGAAGAACTATGGATGGAGGTTCGTAACATTGTACAAGAGGTAGCAACTAAAACCATCTCAAAGAAAAAGAAATGCAAGAAACCAAAACGGCTGTCTGAGGAAGCTTTGCAAATAACTGAGGAAAGAAGGGAAGCGAAAGGCAAGAGAGAAAGAGAAAGATACACCCAACTGAATGTAGAATTCCAGAGAATAGCTAGAAGAGATAAAAATGCCTTCTTAAATGAACAGTGCAAACAAATAGAAGACAATAATAGAATAGGGAGGACCAGAGATCTCTTCAAGAAAATTGGAGATATGAAGGGAACATTTTATGCAAAGATGGGCATGATAAAGGACCAAAATGGCAGGGGACCTAACAGAGGCAGAAGAGATAAAGAAGAGGTGGAAAAATTACACAGAAGAACTATACAAAAATGAACTTAACGTCCCTGATAATCAAGATGGGGTGGTGGTCGCTGACCTCGAGCCAGACATCCTAGAATTTGAAGTCAAATGGGCCTTAGGAAATCTGAGCAACAACAAAGCTAGTGGAGGTGACAGTATTCCAGCTGAGCTATTCAAAATCTTAAAAGTCGATGCAGTAAAAGTCCCACACTCAATTTGCCACTGGAAAACTCAACAGTGGCCACAGGATTGGAAAAGGTCAGTTTACATTCCAATTCCAAAGAAAGGCAATACCAAAGAATGTTCAAACTATCGCACCGTTGCACGCATATCACATGCTAGTAAAGTTATGCTCAAAATCCTACAAGCTAGGCTCCAGCAGTATGTGGATCGAGAATTACCAGGAGTACAGGCAAGATTTCGAAGAGGCAGAGGAACTAGACATCAAATTGCCAACATATGCTGGATCATGGAGAAATCTAGGACTTCCAGAAAAACATCTACTTCTGCTTCATTGACTATGTTAAAGCCTTTGATTGTGTGGATCACAACAAAAAGTTCTTAAAGAGATGGGAGTACCAGACCATCTCGTTTGTCTCTTGAGAAACCTATATGCGGGTCAAGAAGCAAGAGTGAGAACTGGACACGGAACTACTGATTGGTTCAAAATTGGGAAAGGAGTCTGACAAGGCTGTGTACTATCACCCTGCCTATTTAACTTATATTCAGAGCACATCATGAGAAAGGCGGGGCTAGATGTATCAAAACTTGGAATTAAGATTGCCGGGAGAAATATCAACAACCTCAGATATGCAGATGATACCACTCTAATAGCAGAAAGTGAAGAGGAGCTAGAGCCTCTTGATGCGGGTGAAGAAGGAGAGTGCAAAAGTTGGCTTGAAACTCAACATTAAGAAAACTAAGATCATGGCATCCGGCCTTCTCATTTCATGGCAAATAGATGGTGAAGAAATGGAGGTAGTGACAGATTTTATTTTCCTGGATTCCAAGATCACCACAGATAGGGACTGCAGCCAAGAAATTAAAAGACGCTTGCTCTTGGGGAGGAAAGCTATGGCAAATCTAGATAGCTTTCTAAAAAGCAGAGACATCTGCTTTTTTTTTTTTTGCAACAAAAGTGCATATAGTCAAGGTTATGGTTTTCCCAGTTGCAATGTGTGGCTGAGAAAATTGGACCATAAGAAAGGTCAAGTGCCAAAGAATTGAGGCCTTTGAACTATGGTGCTGGATAAGACTCCTGTGAGTCCCTTGGACTGCAAGGCGATCAAACCGGTCAGTCCTAGAAGAGATCAACCCTGACTGCTCCTTAGAAGGCCAGATCCTGAAGATGAAACTCAAATACTTTGGTCACCTAATGAGAAGGAAGGACTCACTGGCGAAGAGCCTAATGCTGGGAAAGATTGAGGGCAAAAGAAGAATGGGACAACAGAGAACGAGGTGACTGGATGGAGTCACTGAGCTCCATCACAGTCGGTGTGAGCTTAAATGGACTCCAGAGGATGGTAGAGGACAGGAAGCCTGGAGGAATGTTGTCCATGGGGTCCCGATGGGTCGGACACGACTTCACAACAACAAACAGAACAGAATAACTAAGTTGGAGATCTTCTAATTGAACCCCCTGCTCAAGCAGGAAACACTGTACCATGTCAGACAAATGGCTGTACAATCTAGCCTTTAAAAGCCTCCAGTGATGGATCATCCACAACTTCTGAAGAAGGCTTGGGTTTAAAAGGCACAAGCATACCTGCAGGACTCTATTACTTGGAAGCAATCTCAACAGTAGTAGTTCCAGCAGCCTTCTTGTAGAGATGATTTCCTGGTCTGGTCTGCCTAGTGGAGCCAACATTTCCTAACATATTTTTTCCTTTGCAATTAGCCTCTTCCCGGGTCAAGGAATATTAATTGAGACTCTAGGCTTCTATGAGCAACATGCACACATGCGTTGTTCTTACATGTGCTAACCACCAGGCCTGCCTCTCCTATTACAGCGCCCCAATTCTCCCCTAGTTTGTGTGAATACACAGCAGCTCCACTGAGTGTTAGGATTGGCAGAGACCCTTCCCAGGTAAAACTTTTCCCCTCCTCAGTCTAAAGTGTCCCAGAGGTGCTTTTTCAGGAGGCAATTGGACTTCCTTGTTTTTTCTTTGAAGATGTTTCGCTTCTCATCTAAGAAGCTTCTTCAGCTCTGACAGGATAGTGGGGAATAGAAGGATTCTGTCAGAGCTAAAGAAGCTTGTTAGATGAGAAGCGAAACGTCTTCAAAGAAAAAACAAGAAAATCCAGTTGCCTCCTGAAAAGCATCTTTGGGACCACCATGACCTGGATGACTGAGAATCTCTACAGACTTTCAGTCTAAAGTGCTTTCCAGATAGAAAAGAACAAACACACAAACACAGCACACTCTCACCCCATCTATATTCCTTGTATTATTCACACCCTAGTTTCAAAAACAAAATAAAACACAACCCACTCAACACTTCCACCAATCACGGCCCACCCTCCCTTTGCCCAAGGCTCACGTCATGTGAATATGGTGCTGCAACTGTCATAAATACATGCTTATTGCCTAGTGGTCAGATGGTGACCACATGGCATAGGGACACTGATGGTTGTAAGTGCAAGGTCCATGTAATTTTTTCAGCACTGTCATAACTTCAAAAGATTCTTCAACCAATAGTCTTAAATCAAGTACTGCCTATAATTAAATTTCTAAGTTTGTTTAGTGCAGTGGTGGGATTCACCCAGTTCACACCTTTTTGGGAGAACCGGTTATTAACTTTCTAAGCAGTTCAGAGAACCGGTTGTTGGAAGAAATCTTATTTTGTTTTTTTTTCCACTTTACAGGGCTAATCCTGTAAGAAAGGCAGGAAAGAAACATTCTGGATTTGTTTCTAGCCTAATCTTTATTGCCCTGCTTACAGAAATTGCCTCTCTGGTTAACCCTTATTACATTGTAACAGCTAAGGCAAAGCACCCATTGACGTGAGTGACGTTAAGTTGGCCAAGCCCACCCAGTCACATAATCACTGAGCCACACCTACCCTGTCGGTCATTAGGGTAGAGAACCAGTTGTTAAATTATTTGAATCCCACCACTGGTTTAGTGGCATATACTTACAAGAGTATCCAATGTATACGACACTAATATAGCATTATTTGAAAAATATTTTGATGAAGCCTTTGATCATTAGAGTCAGGAAGACTAGCAACTTCCTAGTGAAAGAAAAATGAATACAAATAAGGAACTTCGTGTAAAACGTGAACTGGTACACAAGGGGGTAAAAGAGCTATTTGCCGCTGACTGAATCTGCCAAGTTGGGGATTTAAATTTTAAGAAAAGTCACTCTGTATTTCCCTCATAATGAAATGACTGTTTCAAGTAACCAATTTTTAGGTGTTTCATTGTTATTGATGAAAATCCTGTCTGTAGCATTAGCCTATTAAAACCGACTGGTGCTTCTCACACAGTATTGCTTAACTTGGTTTCATATCAGTTTTATGAATGCATCTGCTTATATATGTTTTCACTACCGTAAATGTTTTAATGTATGCTGGCTTCGATTCAGACGGTAAAGCTGAGCCTCGTGGCGCAGTGGACTAAGTGCTGTTAAAAGTAGCACTTAAGTTGCCAGCTGCCTGCAATTACTGCAAGTTCAAATCCCACCAGGCTCAAGGTTGACTCAGCCTTCCATCCTTTCTAAGGTAGGTAAAATGAGGACCCAGATTGTGGGGACAATAAGCTGACTTTGTATAAATGTACAAAAGTATGAAGGCTATTGCTTAACGCATTGTAAGCCGCCCTGAGACTCCGGAGAAGGGCGGCATATAAATCAAATTAAAAAATAAAAATAATTTTAAAATAATTTTAAAAAGCAATAAACAAACAACATGCTCTTGTTGATAGAGTTGTTGATTGCAAAATTAAAAAAAACTTTCAAAAATTAAACTACTGGCTTTTAACTCCAACTTGATGTCTATGAGAATATTCAAAAATCAAAAACTTGCAAAAGTTAAAGAGTTTACCCAGTACTGTAACAAGAAAACAAATAGAAAGAATGTATTTACTGCTCTAAAACAGCATCTATATTCTGTAGAAAACTATAAAAAATTAATGCCCTAAATCTGACATCAATACCCAGGGTTCTATATCTACTACATATCAAAAGATCAAAGGCCGTGTACATTTTCTGAGTAACCTATCAGCAAAAAAGTGTTATAGATAATACAGACCCTGATTGAACAGAAAGTATAATTCAGCAAGTCAAAGTGACAATCAGGGTTTTCTTAGATGGCAAAATAAAGGCTTCCCAGGATTTTACTGGAAACCCAGTATAGTGATATAGTGATATAGTACCCATAGGAACCTGGTTACAAGAATTCTGTGATCAAAGGTAAGAAACTAGGGAATCTGTTTTAAGATTTGCCTTGGGGTGAAAATAAAAAAAAATTAATGCCACAAATAATTCCAGTTACAAAAAAGTCATTTAAAGAGCAGCTAAAGTTTTAACTATTTCCTAATAGGATATCAAATTTATATTTTTTGTATGTTTTTAATTGTACACTGCCCAGAATCACTGTGTGAGATGGAGTTTCTAAATTTCATACATAAATAATAAATAAATAAATTTAGTCTCTAAAATTAAAGAATACAGCAATCTAAATAATTTGCCATCCTGTCATCCCCTTATAAAAATTGTACACATCATCATAAACAACAGTTGAGAAAATGAAACAATATGTTTTCCATATAGTCTAGGTAATAAGTTAAAGGATGAAACTAATTTTATCTTACCACCAAAGGATATTATGTTTTCCTTTTTTTCTACTTACTTTTCTTCTCTCTTTTGTCATATTTAATTTATATTAGTCATAGAAAGAAAGGGGATTTTTTTTTTTTGGAATGACCACTACTTATCTTTTTTCCATCCTTTGGGTTTTATAGTTTCCATCCTTTAGGTCCACAGGTGGCACGCGGAGCCATATCAGTAGGCACGCGACCGTTGCCTTGGTCAGGTCCAGCGCACATGTGCACACTGGCCGGCTGATTTTCAGGCCTTCTGGGCCCACCAGAAGTTGAGAAACAGGCTGTTTCTGGCCTCCAGGGGGGTGGGGAAGGCCGTTTTTGCCCTCGCCAGGCTCCTAGAAAGGCTCTGGAGCCTGGGGAGGGCAAAAACCGGGCCTACCGGGCCCACCATGCCATCACGTGCCAAAAGCAGGGGGAGTTCGGAGGATGGGGCGCATTGAATTATGGGTGTGGTAACTCGCACGTATGGCCCCCTGCGCTCCCCCCGCTTTTGGCACGCGATGGCAAAAAAGTTAGCCATCACTGCTTTAGGTTTTATTAGGTTTTTTGTAGTTCACTGTTTTTAAAAAATCCTTATAAATAGCATGCAACAACATTGTCTAATTATACATATGCTTTTTATACAGTGTTTGTCTCAAGTGTATTTCAAAAGAAAATGTTGTTGGTTGAGCACATATTCTACAGGTTGTTTATTTGATCAATAGGCCCCAATTATAAAATAAGGATTAACTGAAAATTTCTTCACAATAATGACACCATGTGTTTCCTTGATGTCTCCAGCTTCTAGGATTGTACTTAATCCGTCTTTCTCAAGCCCAAGGTTAAGAGTTGAGGATTATATCCAAAGCAATTGTTGATCCAGATTTTCAAGACTCGGAAAAGGGAATGGCGCTGTTTCTCCTACATTTATCCTTTTTGTGATCATTTGCTTCATCCTGAAATTTGTTGCTGCTTTATATGCTGCGTTATGAATGGTATACTGTGGTCAAAGAAGATCTCACTAATTGTATGTGAGATACAATGTTAATTAAAGTTTGCTAGATTATGATATACACCTTAGGTATACTCCCTAGAGAACAGATCTCTGCCTCTACAGCTATGTCCTTTGACAGATATATCTTGGTAGCTGGCAAGCAAAAATCAGTCAAAGAATTAAGTGCTGTTTTTGTTTGTTTGTTTTTGGTCCTATGGGGTAAATAAGTGGTAGAGGTTATTTCTTGATAGTTAAAAAGATGGGCTGTACTAGAATCTTTAGTTTTCTAGTCATCCAGTCCTTCCTGGTTTGCCTTATAATAAGTGAGATTTTGTGACTGACCATGTCTAGTATAGAAGCCGTTTATTTAATGGGCAATAGTAGCTATTGTTTATACTTATAACTTTCTATGAAAATGTGCCCATTAGGTCCAAAGAGCCCTACCACTATACTGCAGAATGTGTTTTTTCTGAAATTGCTTTCTGAGTAGTGATTGCTGTAGGCTAAACTGATGTTTTGCATTTAGGAAGTTACATAAAACTTGGTCATTTTTTCAGTGTTCTGAAAAAACATTTTCCTTATAATTTTTTTTTTTGGCTGTCACTATCTATCTCCATCAGTGGGCATGGGAAACTTAACATAGGCTGTGAAGTGAAGAGGGCCTTCAGCATGGTATCTCTTGTTCTTTGTGACTTTTGGGCTTGATTTTGTTTGCCTACTTTGTCATTTCTATACAACAGCTGCTTCGCAATAATTTGCTCAGAGAAGCTAAATGGTGAAGAATCTCTCTATGTATCTATCCTCTTTGTTTACAACTTCATTGATTTAAGTACCAATGTCTAATCTGTGTGTTTCAAGAGGGGGTAGATATGCTCTACAATATAAAGACAGATTCCAGATTTAATATAACAATTTGAATATGAATTTCCAAACGTCCATTAAATTGGACAGTCCGTAATCATGTCAACCTGTGGTATTGATAGGATGATGTTATCATGCAAAAGATGCAAATCACATAGTTTGCATAAGGACACCAATTTAAATAAGGCTCATCCCCAAAGGGTTGAGGATAGGAATGGCTACACAAGCTTCTCTGCAAGATGTTTGGTTACAGGGATAGTGTTGCTTGGTTGGACTATTTGGTAAAAAGCCCAGCCTTGGAAAGAAGATATTAAAGAAAGGCACCAGTGGAGGGGAAAGAGCTCTTTTTCCTTAATATCTGCTCTCAAGTCTATTTGTGCTCCCAACTTTTTTTGATATAGCTATAGGTCATAACAATGAGCTAAAGGTCATAAATGAGCCTCCATTTTCAAAGAATTTGATAGGTGATTACCAACAGTTCCGGCATCAAGGGTGTTTAAGGTATGTTATTTAGCATCTCAAATTATTAGGACAAAATAGTAACTGTTACCAAAAAAGAATGGGGGAAAGCAGCTTATTTGCAAGTTGGCCTACATTATTTAATGTTTGTCTATCCTGTCTAAGATCAGATTCTCACAGAAGCTTTTATCCTGCTACTCCAACACTAGCAAGGCTGAAAGTTCTTTGCTGATGTAGCACCTTCCTTTTACCTTATACATCCTTGGGCTTCCAACCAATTATGAGCTGGTTGAACAGTTCCAGGATTCTGACTTTCCAAAGGACCTCACCATTAAAGAAGACCAGAGTTAGCAGCTCAGAGAAGCTGGGTGGCATGCAATTAGCCATGGAGTAGTAATTGAGGACAGCACTGTTGATTTGTATAATGAAATCACTGTGACATAAATCACAATGGAATTTGGCCTGTAGGATGTGAATTCCATTGCATTGACATTTCTATGTACTTTGCTTTTTTAAAAAATCATATTTTCATTTTGATCTGTCTGTTTTCTTACAATTTTAAATCAACACAAACAACATTACTGATCCCCACAATCATACATATATAATGTAATATATTGCTTTCATCCATTTTTTGCAAATACTTTAAAAAATGAATTAAGATAAATTCTTGATGCTAAGTTACTCTGCAACCCAGCATGCCCTTTTCCAAAATTCATCTAGATCATTTGCCAAATATGAGTAATGGCCAGTATATTTTATTAAAAAATAAAAAGACTCTAAGCTACAAAAGCATACTTTTCCCTGAAAATTTGCATTTCATCCTCTTCTGGATAAAATATGCAAGAACTAACATAAATGGCATACTGACTTTTTTTTCCCCATGAATTGGGTCTTTGATGTTCAAGAGAAGCCTGTTGTTAAAGAACATCCCTAGAAGGCTGTAGAAACTGTTTCTCTTTATGACAAATGTAAAATAGTTAGTTGAATATGTTGGTGTCATTAGTTTGTGAATCGCATCCTTAAAAAAAACTGTGGAGAAGTCAAATCGGTTTAAAAGAAGATAACGAAATGGTTTAAGCTACTTAGGTTGAATGCCAATTATATTTTAATATTCAACGGAGCATATTTTACTAAGAAAAAAGGCAGCGTTGGCGCATGCATAACTCATTGGCAGCGTCGGCCAGCTGTGCCACTCTTCTCTTCGAATCACTTTGTGCATTTTAGTAGCATGGTAATTTAGTAGAGAACTACCTGAGTGATGGCATTTTCAATGAGCAGGTAATCTACAGAGAATTTTTATATGGTTATGAGTTCTGCACTTCAGCCTGGCAACACAAAAATACATCAAGACCAATTACGGTATCAACTTTCAGCGTGATACCCTTGCCACGCAAGTGCATGTATTTCTGCCCCAGGCATTTCAAATTGCATCTAATTTGAAATCTTTGGGGTTTTAATTAAATTTTAGAATATATGGAATTCTTCATTAGTACCTGCTCTGAATAGCAGATTATACTTCTCAGACTCTCGTTAAAGAAGTAGGCTGTGGTAAATAGGATGTTCAAGAACTGATCATTTGTGGTGCCTGAATATTGGGAACAGAAAATAGTGAGATGCAAAATAATATCAAAAGATTATTAGTCCAGTGAGGGAATCTTGATTTGTATTTTAATGGAATTTTACATTTCTCTTAATGATTTGCAAATTATCCCCTGATTATAAGATACATTAAGGTTTTCATTTTAATGGTGAAACAACCATTAGCAAAAAAAATTTAAAAACTGCCTTTCAGAGTGTTTCCCTCCAGCAGATAAATATTGAAACCATTAACACCTTTTGAAGTAATACAGCAGTTTAAACCTTTACAGGAATGGTTCTAGCCTTTTATATGCATGGCCACTTTGCTTCAAGTCCACAATTGTCTTTACATGGGTGAACAATAAATGAAACTGAACCTATCATTACTTTCAAATAAGTAAGGAAGATAAACACCTCTTTAAATCATTAATATTACATATGCTTCAATAAACACTTTAGACCTAGTACTCACATACATTCTAATGAGGGTTTAATTTTTAATAGGGTACAATTTATAGTCCATGAAAGATCTATGATTATTTATTGAAGAAAAGTTAAGTCAGATAAAGATACCATTTTGTCCTGAGGTCGCAGATATAATTTGATATGTACAATAAATTAGTAACCTGCAGTTTTTTTTTATGATTTCTCAAACAATTGAAAAAAACCAGAAAATTTTGAAATATTATTCCTGGTTAGAGTGTTACACAGTTTCATTAAAACTCATTGGCAATCTTGTTGGACAGAATGTATGAATCTTCTGTCTTACTACATTTCAACTAAATCCCAAGGGAAGAAATTATAAGGGAATTCCTTCCATTGCTGTTGTTTTGGTTTTGATTTCTTTTCTTTTTTTTTCAATGACACTGCAACTGTCCCTATTAAAGAGCAAAAAAAATGGCTCTTTTTCTTGCAAGAACCCATAGAAACACCCATCCAGTTTCTCTTCCAACAAATTTAGTGGAAAAATTACAAGCTTTTTGCAACTATCACTGGCATTACCTAATGCTGCTTTTTTTTTCTTCCTTTGTTGTATTTTCACCTTTTGAAAAACCAAAGAATTGTACTGATTGGCAAAGTACTTCTATTAAACTTTAGGAACTCAGTATTAAGTAATAATGCAGTACTTTCTAAAGTACTTTAGAAGTAGAAAAAAAACAGCCACAGCTTTTCAAAATTACCCTATTTGGGAGTTCTATAATGAACATATAGCCAAGGTTCTCCTTTTCAAAATATTACGAACAGCTCCAGCATCAAAGCCATTTAAAAGAATGTTATTTAGCATACCGGTTATTTTAGTTAAACAATAGCTGTTACAGAACAAGGATGGGGGAAGGCAGTTCATTTGCATGTTGGCCTACATTCTATTAGCATTGCCTTGAAACGGTCTCCTGATTGTGTTTCTGTTTGTTTTTATTTTTACAATTCATTCAAACTGAAGGAAAAGAAATCTATCTCAGGAAGAAGAGAGTTTAGGTGAAGCTCCCAAGTGACGTTCCCAAGGGTGAAGTCCATTCACTTATTAGCTGTCCCAGGTTTCTGGGGGTCATTTCTTCAGTAGTTTGTGGTCCAGCTTCAAACATCTATGTACATATTGATTTTAATATAAACAAAATAAGGTTAGACATGCAATCTGTTTTTTTTAAAAAAAACCCTCAATATCTTTACTAAGAAAGTCATATTTTTGGACTCTACTAGTCTGCGACTTTTCCCGATCCTCAAAACTCTTCCTTGAGCAAAGTTTACAATCAAACTTGATGAAAGAAT